>MU761187.1:88235-131498 GCA_026770625.1 Nicotiana glauca | reverse complement strand
CCCTGATACTCACATGAGCAGAATCAGTATGCACGAGTTGGGCCAAAACGTATCTCATGCACAGTTGTGCATTATCTCTTTCTGCTGAACCAATTTCCAGGCCCAAATCATATAAAGGCCTTGACATAAAAGACATTAATACAAACCTTAACTAGATAGCATTAGTCAATATATAGATTAAGACAAAAACAAGTGATAGAAAACATAGTATACCCTAGGTTCGACCTTAAAAATTGAAATGAGATGAACCTCGTCGCAAAATACACAAAACGGGGCCCTCAAATAATAATTACAAATCTTTAGACCCGGAAGGATCGTTTAGCCAATTCCACGATCTCTCCCAAAGTAACGAAGAATAGATACCACTAGGCACAATCTTAATATACATTCTCATGAACGGGTGCATATTTATGTGACCCAAATCAAAATCTCGGTGAAGTTGAAATGTATTAAAGTCACAGGCGTACTGGTGCGGTGTGACTCGAAATACATTTTCGCGACATCGCAATTCTTCTAAAAAAAGACAAAGCGGAACATTAATAAGACATAAAAGCGATACATATGAAGAAATCAGATAAAAACAAAGACAACAGTTGAGCGATCGTGCCAGAACCACGGAATTCGGGAGTGCCTAACACTTTCTTCCGGGTTAACAGAATTCCTTATCCTGATTTCTGATTCGCGGACTGTAACAGAGTCATAATTTCCTCGGTTCGGGATTAAACCGGTGACTTGGGACACCATTATTTTCCCAAGTGGCGACTCTGAAATTTAATAAATAAATCCCGTTCCGACTGTCCGACTGTCCTTTAAGTGGAAAAACTCCTTCCCTTTTGGTTATTATATCCCTTTCTCAGGGTGTAGTAAAACCAAAAACAGGGCATTGTGCGAAAGCATATATATGATGAGGTAAAAAAGGAGGTGTGACAAGAGGCAGGACCAAATATCCAGCCATGGTACCATGATGTCAAGAGGTTTTTAAAAACACAAGAATACCCCGAACATGCTACTGGATATCAAAAGAGAACTTTTAGGCGGCACACGAGTGGCTTCTTTTTTAGCGGCAAAGTCTTGTATAAGAGAACCCCGGATCTTAACCTGTTAAGATGTGTTGATGTCGAGGAAGCAGGAAGAGTCATGCAGGAAGTACATGCAAGAGTGTGTGGACCCTATATGAACGGGTACGTCTTGGCCAAGAAAATCCTACGAGCCGGTTATTATTGGATAACTATGGAGAAAGATTGCTTCAGTTTCGTCCGGAAATGCCATCAGTGTCAGGTGCATGGAGTTCTGATTCATGCACCTCCAACAGAGCTACATCTTATGTCAGCACCTTGGCCTTTTGTCGCTCGCTTGGGGTATGGACATCATTGGTCCGATTGAGCCAAAAGCATCTAATGGGCACAGATTCATATTGGTTACTATTGATTACTTCACGAAATGGGTCGAAGCTATCACTCTCAAAGCAGTCACCAAGAAAGCTGTAGTGGATTTTCTACATTCAAACCTTATCTGTCATTTCGGCATTCCCGCAACCATCATCACAGATAATGCTGCGAACCTGAACAGTCATCTGATGGAGGAAGTATGCGAACAATTCAAAATAACGCATAGGAACTCCACTCCTTATCGGCCCAAAGCCAACGGCGCTATTTAAGCAGCAAACAAAAACATTAAGAAGATTTTGAGAAAGACAATTCAGAGTTCCAGACAGTGGCATGAACAGTTACCTTTTGCCTTACTAGGATATCGCACCACGGTGCGCACATCAGTAGGAGCAACCCCGTACTTGTTGGTTTATGGGACCGAGGCTGTGATACTGGCAGAGGTAGAAATTACTTTGCTCCGGACAATTGTTGAAGCAGAGATTGAAGGTAGCGAATGGGTTAAGATTCGATTGGAGAAGTTGACTTTAATTGATGAAAAGCGAATGGTTGCAGTTTGTCACGGGCAGTGGTACCAACAAAGAATGGCCCGTGGTTACAACAAGAAAGTACGACCCAGAAATTTTGAAGTAGGACAGTTGGTACTAAGGCGCATTCTTCCCCATCACCAGGAAGCAAAAGGGAAATTTGCTCCTAATTGAAAAGGTCCGTACATCATCAGGAAGATATTACCACGAGGAGCGTTATATCAGGGTGATATTGATGGAAATGATCCTGAAACAGCTGTGAACGCGGACACAGTCAAAAGGTACTATGTCTAAGTTTACCTCGGTGATGTCCTGGCGTATTTGAGATGATGAAGGTTTTTATTCCCGCTACCCAAACACTATCAACCCTTTTGCAAGCCCTTTTGAGCCGGTTACATTTCTTTGGCTACCCTCTCTGGAATCCAAAAGCACCATTAAAAAAAATAAAAAATAAAAAATAAAAAAAAACATTTTGCTTGAACTACGTTCTGACTTGATTCCGAAAGGATACGTAGGCAGCCTCCCTCTGGGGTTCAGTCCCACCAAAACAAAAATCCAATTTTCCCCGAAGTTGAAATTGGGGCATATGTTATAATGGTTCGACCATGAGCTCACCAAATGATTCCAAAGTTGTAATCCCGTCCACATTTCTTTTTAACCAAAACATGAGTGCAAGTTCCTTCGGATCAATTGCCAAAGGCGGGGGAAAACTAAGAAATATAATTGTTGAAAGCCAATGCATTCTAAATTGAGAGAAATAAATGAGAGAGTCTTATCGATGAAAACCTTCGGGCACCATGAGGCGACGGGAGTTAGAGAAACAAAAAATGAGAGAGTCCGTTTAGTGAAAACTCGCAAAGAGCACTATCGGGCGACGTTTGAAAAGAGAAATGAGAGAGGTCGATTAGCGAAAACCCGCAAGGAGCGCTATCGGCCGAAAAAGAGGACATCTCATCACTAAAATTCCTGGCAAGGTTCCCTGGTTCGGAAATGTGGATCGATGGATTCATAAGAAGCTGGAAGTTGGTGCGGGTCGGGCATCCAGTCCAAGAAGCATGTCATGTCCATTTGAAGTCAGCATGCACCCCAGATAAGTCCTTCTTTTCCCCCCGAAAGGGACGCTTCTATTTTAAATTCATTTTTTCACTCTTTGTTTGCTTTTCCTTGAATCCCTTTCGTTTTAACTATGAATTCTGAAATTGTTACAAAGAAAAGGTGGCAGGATTGGTTTCACAGAGCTCCTTCTGGTAAGAGGCGAAGAAAATACCGAGCCTTAGTGGTGCATCAGTCCAATCCCGACTGACCATGGTGGTTTATTGTTTCCAAAGTAAAAGACATTGGAAAAGAGAGAAAGTCAAAGGCAAAGGTCCTAAGAGTAGAATAAAGTGAAAAGGCCAGAGCCCACACGGGCAAGTCTTCATGAATACCTAAAAGTTGAGTTTTGTCAAGTTGGAAAAGAATTTTCCTCTCAAGATCGGCAAGCAGCAAAGTTCTCAACGGAAATGGGACTGGGATCAGGCAATTGAGATGACCTAGGCCACAAAACCAACCACCGTTTCAACTAACAAGTCGTTCTTTGTTGAAAATAGGTCTTGTTCGAAGCAACCATGCAAGATGCAAGGGCAACCCAAAAAAGAAATGAAATGCGCAAATGCTGAAACAACTATGTAGCAGGGAATCAACCAAAAAAGAAGTTTTCTCCTCTAATTCTTTCATGCGGTTTGCTAAATAAAAGAAGAAAATAAGAATAAAGTTTGAGAAGAATGAAGAAAGAAGAAAATAAAATAAAATGAAAACCCCAAAAGAAAAGAAAATCATGATAGCATAGGACCCCATTCCTTAAAAATCCCGGCATAACCCGTGGATCTCCCTGGCATAATCCAAGGAGCTTGTTCTTTCCAAATCCCGGCCAAAAACCCGTGGATCTCCCTAGCATAACCCAAGGAGCCTGTTCTTTCCAAAACCCGGCCAAAAACCGAGGATCTCCCTGGCATAACCCAAGGAGCTTTTTTCCAAATCCCGGCCACAAACCGAGGATTTCCCTGGCATAACCCAAGGAGCTTTTTCTTTCGAAATCCCGGCCAAAACATCGAGGATCTCCTTCGCATAACCCAATGAGCCTTTTCTTTCCAAAATCCCAGCATAACCCGATGACCTTCCCGGCATAACCCGTGGACCTTTTCCGGCATAACCCGATGACTTTTTCGGCATGACCCGCGGGCCTTCCCGGCATAGCCCGATGACTTTTCCGGCACAACCCGTGGACCTTCCCGGCATAACCCGATGACCTTTCCGGAATAACCCGATGACTTTTCCGGCATAACCCGATGACCTTCCCAGCATAACCCGTGGACCTTCCCGGCATAACCCGATGACCTTCCCGGCATAACCCGATGACTTTTCCGGCATAACCCGATGACCTTCCCGGCATAACCCGATGACTTTTCCGACATAACCCGTGCACCTGACCGGCATAACCCGATGACCTTCCCGGCATAACCCGATGACCTTTCCGGTATAACCCGATGACTTTTCCGGCATAACCTGATGACCTTCCTGACATAACCCGTGGACCTTCCCGGCATAACCCGAAGACCTTTCCGGCATAACCCGATGACCTTTCTGGCATAACCCGTGGACCTTTTCCGGCATAACCCGATGACCTTTTTCGGCATAACCCGATGACTTTCCCGGCATAACCTGCGGACCTTCCCGGCATAACCCGATGACCTTTCCCGACATAACCCGCGGACCTTCCCGGCATAGCCCGATGACTATCCTGGCATAACTCCATGATTTCCCAGCATAACCCGATGACTTTTCCGGCATAACCCGATGACCTTCCCGGCATAACCCGATGACTTCCCCGGCATAACCCGTGGACCTTTTCCGGCATAACCCGATGATTTTTCCGGCATAACCCGTGGACCTTTTCCTGCATAACCCGATGACCTTCCCGGCATAATTCGTGGACCCTTTCCGGCATAACCCGATGACTTTTCCGGCCTAACCCACGGACCTTTCCGGCATAACCCGGCTATTTCCCAGCACAACCTTGATCCATTCACAAGGATACACAATACTGAATCGACTGCTTAAATATGTGTCACAACTAACTCACGAAATTTCCCTAGTGAAAACTGGGGCAGAAAATTTCATTCGTATGTCTTTGATGTCTAAGCAGGAATGACTTCGAGATACAGGATTCGAGATGACCAAAAGGATGAGTCTCAATCTAGTAGAAAAGAACAAAAACAGGACATGAGCTCAAACATTGGAGCAAACAAAGGTACGGACTGCTCGAGATCTGATTGAAGTCACAAGCCCCGCCAATCCTGTTCTGCTCAATGCCGCAGAAAGAAACAAGCACCTACAACTCGCGAGCATCAAGATTCAGATCGAAGTCTACGGCAAAATCAGCTAAGACCGAAGATCAAGTTTTCAAGAGAACTATAGATAGAAATCTTGTAACTCATAGTTTGATAGGCATAGCTAGCTTAGCTACGATTTTCCATTGGTGTAATAAGGAGGTCAGTAAGCAGCAGTAGCAACAACAATAACAGTAAAACCATAGCTTCACGGTAGTCCCAGCTACCGAAACTTCTCGATCTACATTGACCTGATTCCCTTTTAGCCAGGGAGATGTAGGAGGCCACCCGAAACAAAGGCTCGGTCAAACTCTTTCAAAAAAAAATGCTTCACACGGAGTACTCGAACGGGCAAAAATCGCTTGTATCCGCTCATTTATCTTTGCGCGAAAAATCTTCGTATTTCCGGACAAAGAGGGGCAGCTGTGAGCACGTGATTTATGCCTTATATAAGAATTATTCCTAAAAATTCAAAATAAAATAGTTTTGTCTTGTGTTGATTTTTGTGAATTTTTGTGTTATTTTTCTTTAGTATTTGTATTTGTCTATGCATGTTTATTCGTTAAATTAATNTGTGTGTGTGTGTGTTGCATTTTGTATTTAGGATTTATTAGGAGTATTTAAGTTTGTTTTGCAAAGATGAAAAATCACAAGAAAGTAGCATACTTTGAATTTTTAGTATTTAATGTCATAATTGTATGTTTAGGTATTTAATTACTTTTAAAAGTTAATTAGGTATCTTAGGACAATTTGGTCAAGGATTAATTTAGGTTTGTATTTTTATTTTTATTAGAATTTTAGAAAAAAAAAAGAAAATAGAAGTGGAGAAATCAGGATTGGATCAAATCCGGTTAATTCAATAAAGCCCAAACCAAAATCTACCCAGTCGAGGCCCAAATCAACCTCAACCCACGTCCGGTCCCTAACTAAACCAAACGACACCGTTTGGCAAATAAAATCGGGAGCGTTGATCTCATTTGATCAGACGGTCCCAAGCTTAACCCGTTGCCCGACCCACTTTATACCCGATCCGTCCAGCCCTACAGTGTAACAAAATGACCCCGTTTCAATTAGTGGGTTAATCGGAGCCGATGGATTTTCATCATCCAACGGCCCGAATTAACTCACTAAGTTTAATATTCCTAAAATCCCTACCCCTACCCCAAACCAAACCCCTCCCTTCACTTGTCTCTAACCTTCAGAGCCCTCTCCCTGTAACGCCGCCGACCTCCGCCACCGGAAATCGCCTCACGGCTATTTCGGTGGCCGAAATAACCCCACCTTCACACCATAGAACTGCCTCACCTTCCTCTCTTCGAATCCACCCTTTATTTTCTTCGAATCATCCCCAACCTCTTCGAATATCAGATCGAAGAACTGATAGAGACCCCAACCCATCCAACGGCCACCAAATTTACACCCTACGACCCCCGGACTCCCCTCACCACTGGAACACCCATGGTTTCCTTCGAATCAAGCCCAAACGGCTCGAATCTTGATTTCGAATCAAGAACCCTAGCCGCCTCCACAAGACCCCAGCGGCGGCGCTGCTTCCCTTTGACCCCAAATCCACACCCCATCACCACTAGACCTCCCTTATCCCATACCTACCTCCATTTCCCTTCGAATATCATTCCAACTCTTCGAATGGCAAATCACAGAAACTCGAGCCCTGAGTTTAAAATCCAACAAGCTGCGAGGGTCTTTGGACTAAATTGGACTTTAGTCATATGTTTTCATTATTGGAAACATGCGATTAAGGTCCACTTCAGCCCAAAGCACAGTGACAAAGAATTTTCTGTTTGGTCCGTTTGATTTCCGGGTATCTTTCAATCCTTTTTCTCTTTGTTATTTCTCATTTTTATCTTTTTATGTTTTTTCTCCTCCTACCCCGTTTCTGTTTTGATTTTGTGATCGAACTAAGTCAGTCAGTTTTGTATGCTTAAGTTTAGAGATTAGTTCATTATTTAGGCAGTAATAATATTGAATTAATTTGATCATGGTGACTATCATTTGTCGATCTCTAAGTTCCGTTGGTTTCCAGTTCAGTTTAAATGCATTGTTTTGTCTCATTGGCTTCAGTTCACTTACCTCAGTAACTGATTGAGTTTGGTAGGTTTGAATTGGTTATAGCTGCATCTCTAGTATATGTTTCGAGGGTGATTTGGAATTTGAAGTTTGAAAATGCGTTAGCTTGAGTGGTCTGTCAGGTGATACCAGTGGACTAATAAGTTAATACATAGTTTAATACACCTTAGAGTCAGAAAGAAGAAGAGATCAAATGGGCACCATTGTCACAAAGTTTGAAGGAATTAAAACAGAAAACATGTTGCCCATACTTAGTTAAAATAGAAAAATAGGCTGCCCATACCCCTGTGATTTAATAAAGAGAAAAACAGGTCAGTGGCACCACTGACTAGTATTTTAATATTCTGGGTGGGGAATTCAGGGAATATCATGGGTAAAAAATGGATTTTAAAAGGGCTGACAGAGTTGTCTTTGAGGAACATAAATAGAACACCTTTCGATAGTTTAAAGGGATCAGTGGTTTAAAAAAAAAGAAGCAGGGAGTTGAAAAAGGATTGAGAGAACTGTTGTGGGGGATCAATTTTTGAGTGCTAAATCGGTTGTGAGAGCTAGAAAAATCAAGTTTTAAAAGGAGGAAGAGGGAGGGAGAAAAGAGGCTAACATTTTAGTGGAAATACAATTCCATTGAACTTTTATTGTGATTTCTGGAGCTTCCCATTTCAAAAATAGTTTTCTGTTTTATCTAAGGCTTTGGTTTGAGTTTGGTTCAAAGTTGCTGGGTCATTTGTTTAGTTGAAACTGGTTTATTCCTTATTACTTCACATCATTTTTGGCTTTGAGCTGGTTTTGTTGAGGCTGCATTCTGCTACTGTTTCATTGTTGATCCTTCACTTCTTTTCCTTTGCAATTTTTAGGTATTCCTTCAAAACTATGATGGAAACGAAGTTTGTTTGAGCTGTGTGTCGATATCTGTTGATCCAACTGGAATTAAAAAGAAAGTATTAGTTTCTGTTGTAGTTAATGTTTGATTCCACCATGTTCATTCATTTTCTGTCTAGCATGCTTTGGATATTTCATTTCTTGGACGTATATTTGGTCTTTAAAGTGCTAGATTTGGTCTCTTGTGAGTATATTCGAATCAAGGGTACTAGTCAATTGTGTATGTATCAATTATGTACGGGGACTACTAGTCTAACTAATTAAAATTGTTTGGTTTGGATGTGGATGTCATGGTTTTGGAAAGCAAGAATATTTGATATTAAGGTGAAAAAAAATGCGTTCTCAGTTTCTTGTATACTGTTGATTGAACCCTTTGTGAACTCAATAAGAGTTTGAATCAGTTTGTAGTTTCCGAGATATTCATTCTTTAGGTATAAAAGCATAGACACCTCGTGAATATGAACTTAAGTTGCTAACTTTGAAGAAGAGCTAAAATAGGTGGTGAATGAATCTCATTATGCTTTGTCGTGAAATTTGAAACATGCCTCCATTAGATACATAGGCTTTATTCCCATGAATTTATTATTGTTGTATTTTTAGATTATGAATACTATCGTAGTAGGATACGAGCATGAGATTAAGGAAACTCATTGCGTGATAGTTTAATTCAGAATTGGTATCAACCTTGTCTTTTCGCAGTGGCAGTTTCATCTTTAATTTTGCCTAGTCTTTTTTTTTCTTTCTCGCTCATCATGGGCCTGTTCTTGAGCCCAAGGTTTATTGTTGCTGATGACAATTAATAGAGTTGGTCATGTTCTTGAAATCCTAATGCCCTTCCCCTTTTTCTAATAGTTGTGTACCTTGGCCTTAAATCATGCCAGTTCAATTGTTCGTGGTAATTAATTTTAGATATGCCTTATTAACAATATAAATAGTTTATAACATTCAAACATTTTGCTTGAACTTCCTTTTAAAATTGGAATAGAGGTGTGCCGTGCCAAATAAAATCTTAAATGTGTGGCCCCCATTTAATTATTTCTTTTAAAATCTTTAGAACTCGAGGCGTGCCATTTAGCAAATTTTCCATGGCCCTCGCAAAGTTAAAGAACGCGCTAGTCTCTTTAGGCACGTCTTTAATAATTTTACCTTCCTAAATTCGGGTGAACATTTATGTGACCCAAATCCAAATCTCAACTGAGTCAAAACGTGTCAACAACAACGGGTGCATTGATTGCGACGTGGTTCGTGACGCCCTTTCACGACGTTGCAATTCTATTAAAAATAATAATAAAAGTTGTTTAAAGTTAATAAAAGCAAATAAGTTATAACATGTATTAAAATCAGATATTTAGCCATCTATAATAATTTAAGAGACTGTGCTAGAACCACGGGATTCGGGGGTGCCTAACACCTTCCCTCGGGTCAATAGAATTCCTTACTTAGAATTTCTGGTTCGCAGACTTCATTTGGAAAGTCGAAAAATTCCTCGATTTGGGATTCAAGATAAACCGGTGACTTGGGACACCAAAAGCCAAACCTTTTCCCAAGTGGAGACTCTGAAATAAATAAATAATCTCATTTCGAATAATGTCACTTTGAATGGAAAAACTCCCTCACATTTACCCTCCTGGGTAGGTGCGCAAAAAGGAGGTGTGACAAGGATCAGAAAGCATTAAACAATTTTAGAGTTGTAGGTTTGAAAACACCCTAAAGGGTTGCCTGTACGCGGAGCACTAATTAATACATTTATGTAGTAAAGCAAAGCAGGTTTTGAAACTGACCTCTTTAATACCTATAGGCATGATATCTAATGATAGATTAGGGCAGTTTTAAAGAACATGTTCTAGGAAATTTGAAACACTTAATTAAACCAATCCATATGTGACTAAACGTGGATTAAACCAATTTATTTAGACTAGTTTAGGCTGACAGGCGGAATCTCGAGTATGGTTTCCTATAGGCATGATATCTAACTTTTGATACTAATTTTTAAGACATTGATGGCCTGATTTTATTACGAAATTATTTGAAACCTATAGGCATGGTTTCTAGCATGGTGAGATAAACATGATGAGATGTAAAGCCCTATGAACATGATTTATACTTGGTAAAGCAATCATATTTAAACATGAAGTCCTATGAGCATGATCTCTATTTGATAAGGCAAATAAAATTAAACTGTAAAGCCCTATGAGAATGATTTTTACTTGATAAACGAATCAGATTTTGAACATAAAGTCCTATATGCATGATTTCTAACTGATAAACCAATTAGATGTTAAACATAAACTCCTATGAGCATGATTTCTGCCCGAATTACCCCATAAACCTGCATCTACCCATCCCTTTTCACTAAATACCCTAATATTTGTTTATAAATTATTATAGACCAATGAATGAATTATATAAGTAAATGAGAAAAATAACAAACTATTCTATAGGGAGCCTTCTATTAGGCCCAGATTCCCAAAGCCTCCAAATGGCCTCAAATACCTCAATTCCATAGATTATGATATAGTCTAGGTGCATCAAAGTTCCCTAAGTATCTCAAGGATCCCGGGTAGTGCTTACACCTAGACTTGGTAACCAAAAATTGAACAAGCACAGTGTGGAAGGGCCAGCTTCAGTATGCCAGAGTTCGGAGGGTTCTCAAGATGATCCCAAGATAGTTCACATATTGGAGGGGACAGAACTTATTGACTTAGGAGTAGAGTGATATACAATTTGAAAAGTTTTAGTGAAAAACTTAACTAAAAGGGAAGTCTGTTTGAAAGCAATATAGTAAAAAAACAAAGACTGTTTGAAAAAAGATTAAAAAAATGAACAGAAGTCCAAACACAACACCTTAGGACAGGTGTACACATAGCCAATAATCACATAACCAAAGTAAAATTAGTGGTCACAAACAGGGATTAAGGGATTTTAGGATTTATGAAACACTCTATGGCCAACGCATAGTTAAGCAAAAGTCTAGGAATTGGTATAGACATGCTCAGAAACAACTGACTAGGCATAGTCACAAAACCAGACATAAAGAACAAAATCACATAGGGGGTGACAGGGATTTGGGGATTCATGGAGCGTATGATGGTAAGTGCACAGCAAGTAACAGATAACTGGTAAGACAATGCTTAGAAACACACATAAGGGGGGATATACTGATCTCATGGAAAGGGAAGACGTGATAACTGTTGATACCCAATTTTTCCCTATATATTTTAAATATGCATAAATACCTTTAAAATAGCACATATATGCATATATGAGCATGCACAAGGCTATTATAATTTTTTCCATAATTTTAAGAGGTTAAATTGATTTATTTTCTCCCTTTTTATTCATAAAATCCTCAATAATTTTCTCCAAAATTATTTTTATGATAAGTTATTTATTTTATATCTATACCTATGTCAAAATATGGTTAATATTATTTTTATAATTTTATTTAGTATTTTTAAGCCAAATTACATATAATTGCAATGTTAGCCCATTTTAAGGTATAATTACAACTTATATGCATAAAATTGGACCCTATATTTTTAAAATAATAATTATGTATTTTAAATCATTTTGGCATATTAGATTTTTTTCCAGGAATTACCTACTATTTTTTATAAATTAAAATACGGAAAATTGGCTATTTAAATCATAGCCAGATTTGGCTTTGAATTTTAGCCAACTTGGACCCAATTTCCAGCCCAATTTCCTATTAAATAACCCGACCTAGACCCTATAAACCATTACCCAAACTCGGAACCCACCTACCCTGTTGAATCCTGACCTAGATCAACGGTCCACACACGCCCTTTACTTTTCAGTTCCTAGACGAACCCCTAACCATACTCATTTCCAAACCCCTGCCCCCTTCAGATGCTCTCGTCTCTATTCTCTCTCAAACTAACCCTAATAATTCTTCGACCGCGCCTCCTTCTCTGGTCATCTCCGGCGATCACCTTTCCACCCCAAGCCTCCAATGGGTCCTCCATCGCCTTGCTCATCATCTCCGAGGCCTTTAAGGGTCCTGGGCCATGACAATTTGGATCTAGGGTTTATGTTTCTGTTGTTCATAGCTTCTCCGGTGTGGTTTTGGAAAAAATAACACCATATATGTTACGATCTATGAAGTTTACAACAGGTTCTTTCGTTTCTATTTGGATTTCCTTTGAAACCCTAACTCTCGTTTGAATCTCCTAGATGTGTGTTATTTTTTACGCTTTAAGTTTGTTTCTTCCTATGATTTGCACTATGATCGAACTTCTTCTGAAAGATCCTCAACTTTCAACCGTTTTACTTCCTTTAAAAATTAGGTTTTATCAGAGTTTCTTCTACACTTGTTTTAACCGATTTTTTCTTTATGATTAAACTTCTTTCCTTGCTTATTTTGACTGAATCATGTGTTCCTACTTCTTTTTAACTCGACTCTGTTAAAAAGCCTTAATTTTTAAAGATCTTCTTTGCTTTGGTTCTATGTGTTAGCATGACTACTTGATTTTGTTAAGTTTCTGTTGGTTACCATGCTTCGAATGGATTTTCTACTGAGTCTTTAACCTACTTATGTCACTTATGTATGACTATGTTCATTTTGTTTGTTCATCTCTTGCTTCTTTCTGCCGATATGGCTGACTTTGCCTGTTTGCCACGTATGTTCGCTCTTTTTTATTTATATATGGAAATATAGAATCATGACCCTCTCTTGATTTGATTATGATTTCCTTAATTTATGGTCTAATTGCAAGATTTTCTTTCAAAAACCAAAAATTCTACTCGTCTGTTTAAATTTACTGATTCTATTTCCTTATTTGTTGTGGTACTTCATTCTTACTGAATCCTTTCCTAAATCGGTATAGTTTGTACTTAGACTCAATCATATGCTTTATACTTTTACTACCCCTTATATGGTAAAAATCAATCTTTCTCAACTGATTTTCTTTCTTTGATTATCCCTGTTGGTATTCGTTTAAGATGTGATTCCTTAATTAAAAGGAAGTACTAGTATTAGTTGGATTCTAATTCTGATTACTTCCATAGTTGTTCTAAACCTTTACTTGTTACCTTATTTTCTTCCTATTTTCAAACTATAAATACTCTAAGTCTTTCATTAACACACATGAACACTTGGGTTCAAAACTGCCTCTTTTACTAAAATCACTGCTCTCTCTTGTGTTATTACTACTGTTAGCCGGCTGCAAACCAAGGTTAATCATTTGTGATCTCTTGTTCTCTCATTCTTCTTACTTTTCTCTTCACTGATATGCCCTAGTTTTATTTCAAAGTTCCAACAACAATATGCTTCTCTTATTTCTTGTTTGCTTTTACTTGTGTTGCTATTGTGAAATTTGTACTTAAGTTACATTATCAGCATGTTAATATGCCTCCCCTTCCCTTTAGATTAATGTATTCCCTTATGTGTGTTTCAAAGCATACCTTGGCAATTGTCTTTTACTTTTTGTGTGCTTACCATCCTATAGATCCCCAAATCCTTATCACCCCTTCTATGTGTTTGTGTTCTTCCTGACTGGTTTGTGACTATGCCAGTGTCTACTATTTCTGAGCATGTCTAAACTAGTCCTAAGACCCTTGCCAGGTTATGTGTTTGTAGCCAAATGTCTATGTGTCCCAAACCCTTTGACCCGTGTGACTACTGAATTCATTTGGCCTGTAGACTAGCTGTGTGTGATCCTATCTTAAGGTGTTTGAGCTTTGTTTACTCCTCCAACCTCTTTTTCAAACAATCTCTGTTGCTTTACTTATTACTTTTAAAAAAGACTTTCCAATACAGTCCTTAATAAACGTCTTTCAACTTGTGTCCTTCACTTTTACTTAACTCTTAGTCAATACGTTCTGCCCCCTCTAGTATGTGTACTGCCTTGGGATCCTTTTGAGAGTCCCATGAGCTCTAGCATACTGAGACTAGCCTTTCCAAACTGCACTGGTTCAATTCTTGGTTGCTAAGTATAGGTGTAAGCATTGTTCGGGGTCTTTGAGACCATTAGGGAACTTTGATGTACCTAGACTCTGATTTGTCTATAAAATTGAGGCTTATGAGACCACTGGAGGATTTGGGAAACTTGGGCCTAATTGTACACTCCTTATAGAATAGCTTCTTGATTTCTATTTTACTTATGTAATTCATTCATTGGCCTGTAATAATTTGTAAACAGATATTTGTGGTATTTTATAAAAGGGTAGGTAGATGCATACTTTAAAGGGTAATACGGGTAGAAATCCTGCACTTCGGACATTATTTTTGAAGTCTGACTGCTTGCATATGTAGAAAACATGCTCATGGGTTTGCTCTTTTGAATCTGATTGATTTGCCTAATAAAAATCATGCCTATAGGATTTCACTTCTAATTCCATTTGCGTCAAGTAGACATCATGTTCATAAGTTTATGCATTTTGTCATGTTAGAAACCATGTTCGTAGGTCTCAAACAATCATATCTTAAATCAGTAGATGTAATGCCTATAAGACTCAATTCCGATTTAGTTATAACAAGTATTTCTGTAGGTCCCTGAAAATCAATTAAAAACAATAATCCACCTCGACATCATGCCTATAGGGGTCACTATTCTTAATTATGTTTGATAATTTAATTAGCCTAATAAATCAACTTCATTACGCCTATTTCATCTTTTAAAAATCTGGTCTATTAAGTGTCAATTATTTCCTGAAACAAGTTCTTTCAAAATTCCTCAATCTCATTAGATATCATGCCTATATGTATTAAAGGAATCTATTTCGAAAATTTATTTGTTTCTACATCAACATAGATACCAGTATTCTGAATATAGGCAAGCCTTAGGGCATTTTCAAACATTGCATTTCCCTGAAGCTGTCTCTGTCGCTTAACGTTTCTGATTCTAACAGGCTTTTAAAAAAAAGTCCCAGGGTAGCTACTAGGTTATAACTTCTGGGTATAAAAGTTTGGTCTGTTTCTGCATAGTCACTTAGAGATCCTGCTTTAGGACTTCGATTAATAAGGACCTTAATTGTGTTTGAGTCGTGCTGCTTGTATATTTGTTTGAGGAAGAAACTTTGAGCCTCTTAATTGGTCCCATTATGTGTGAAAGTCCTAAATATTTTGACTGTCGCCTTAGAGTTTTTGCCTTGCTAAACCTTAGGGGTACGTCTAGAACTACCTATAGGTAGAGGTCCTAACTCCCTCCGGGACCATTAAGTAGGGATGGGTAGCAGCACGCAATAGGAATCACTGACCAAACACTCGCTTTGCATGACCAATAAGGGGATGGGAAGGGTAGACATGGGATATGATGACTACGTGTTAATGTCACGTGTAGCCCCTCATCGATGAGTGTTTACCGGACATTGCGTGGGGTGATCCTATAGGACAAATAACCTAGGACCCCTCTTTACCAAATCCCCTCTTTATTTAAACTTTCGTCTTTTACAACTTGTTCAAACCTTTATCTTATTACTTGAATTCTCCAATATGCCTTACTAGCAACTTATTTGATTCAACTGTTTATGTGGACTAATTTGTGAATATAATTTTGGCTGGGACCCAAAGTTGTGGACCAAGAGGGGTGTCTAACACCTTCCCCTCGAAGTTACTTCAAGCCCTTACCCTAATCTCTAGTAATGCAAACCAACTCAAGAGTTAAACACTCTAGGTGCCCTAATGCACCATAATTTGTTAGGTGGCGACTCTTCAAATGCCCAATTCCCAAAAGGAAATGAGTCATTACACCCTATGAATGTCAAAACCCGGACTCCGCGACGGAAAAACCGGGCGTGACAATAACATGCTAATAATGTAATAATCAACTACAAGTCTCACAATAAAACCACAAATAGAAGCAAATTCGAAGCAAGATGAACTGAAGCAATAAGAAAATCATACTGTTGTTGGAACTTTGAATTGAAACTAGAACATACCAGTAAAGAGGATAGCAAGCAAAGGAATCCTTGGCTTGCAGCCAGCTAACTTAGAGCATTAGCAAGTAGTACAAAAGAAGCAGAAAGTTTAAATGTGAGAGATAGTTTTTAAACCAAGAGTTCGTGTGTTGTGCTAATAAAAGACTAAGGTATTTATAGTTTGAAAGCAGGCGGTAAATAAGGTAAAAAACATAGTCCATTAGTAATTAAGGAACTTGAAATCAATCAGTCAGGAAATCAAGGTAAGTCCTCCCTTTAATTGAGGAGTTAAATTTGAACAGTAATGGACATATGCCAAATAAGGAAGGAAATCGTTTAAGGCTGAACATACCAATTAAGGAAATATTTTATGCATAGTGCAAGTACACAATATGTAATAAAAGCCAGGTTCAGCACACTTAAATCATGGAAAGACTTGAGCAATCAATTAATAGCATAATTGACCATAGAATAAGGTAAGAAAATATTCTACAAGGTAAAAATCAGTAGAATAATCATTCGAAATCAGTGAAAGATCAATCACAAGGATTCAAAGATACAAGAATAGGAGATAACACTGATTTAGCACCACTGTATAAGAACAAGCATATGGTAGGCAAAAATTAAAATGTTAAGAGGTCGAGTAAGACAAGAATCACATATAAGATTAGGGATTCATGCAGAGCATAGTCTGAATTAGTAGGCTAAGCATGATACATGTAGGAGAATCAGTTAATTTAAATAGACGAGGTAGAAGTATAGGGTTTAAAAGAAAATCTTTCAATCAAATCATAAAATAAGGAAATCAGAATCAATCCAGAGGAAGTTATGATTCCATACTCAACATATAAGTAGAGTAAGAACAACTAGACGCAGCAAACAGGCAAGGTCAATAATATCGACAAAAAGAGGAATGTTTTGAACAATCAAAATGAACATAATCACATAGAAGTGGTGTAGGCTAGAACTCAGTAAGAACATAGTCGGAGCAAGGTAACCAAAGAAACTTGACAAGAGTTGGGTAGTCATGCTAACACATAGAACCAAACAAGAAAAAATCTAGAAATATTAGGGATTTTAACATAGGCGAGTTGAAAAAGCACTAAAAGCATAGAATCATTCGAGATATGCAAAGGATAGACGTCAAAATATGAAGAATCAATTTAAACAAAGTATAGAAGAAGTTCTGAAAAACCCTAACCTTAAAAGAAAGTAAAACCACTTGAAATCGATGATTTTTGCAAAAGAGGTTCGAGAATAGTGTAAAACCTAGAAGGAATAGACTCGAATCATTTAAAAATAGCACATATCTAAGATATACAAACGAAAATTAGGGTTTCAAAAGAAACCCAAATAGAGAAGGAAGAACCTATTTAGAACTTCAAAGATCATAACAAATATAGTGTGATTTTTCTCAAAATCACACCGGAGTAGACATGAATAGCCAAAATAGCAAATCTAGATACAAGTCGGCATGGCCAAGGACCCTTGAAGGCCTCAGAGAAGATGACCAAGGAAATGGAGGAACCATTGGAGGGTTGGGGTTATGGTCACCATAAAAGATCGAAGAATGGAGGCGGTTGAAAGGGGGTTAGGTTTAGGTTGAGAGAAGAGAGGAGATGAGAAGATCTGAAGGCGGCGGGCTTATGGTAATGATTAGGGTTAGGGGTATTAGAGACTAAAAAGGAAGGAAATAATACAGCTCGTTGATCTTTCAGATCAACGGCCATGATCTAACGGGTTCTGGGTCAGGTAATTGTGTATATGGTCTGGGTTGGGTAATTGGGTATAAAATCCGGCTGGGGTTGGGTCCAATTTAGGCTAAAATTAAAATGCCAATCTGGCCACAATTTGAATAGCCAATTTTCCCCTATTTAATTTATAATAAATAATATATAACTTATGGAAAATAATTTTATGTACCAAAATGATTTAAAAAATATATTTAACATTTTAAAAATATAGGAGGCCATTTTAAGCATGTAAAATGTAATTATACATTAGATGGGCTAATACTGCAATTATATGCAATTTTGCTTTAAAATACCAAATGCAATTATTAAAAATATATTAACCATATTTTGGCATAAATATACAAATTAAATGACTAAATTACCATAAAATGATTTGGGAAATGATTATTGGGGATTTATGGATAAAAAGGGAAGAAAATAAATCAATTTAAATACTTGAGATTATGGAAAAATTTACAAAAACCTTGTGCATGCTTATATATGCATGTATATTCTATTTTGAAAGTACTTGTGCATATTTAAAATATATAGGGGAAAATTGGGTATCAACAGCTACCCCTTTTTACCTGGGAAGGATGAAAGAGTTTTTAGGTAAAGAAATGATGGCCAATTTTGACCGGACGAGATGCTTTGGAAGGTAGAGGCCGAGCTCTGGTTTCGCGTTGCCTAGATATCCCTGGATTTTTAGGAATCAGACCAGGTGTAGTTCTGGATTCATCTACGGAATATGCCAATGAAATTACTACAAGAAAGGGCACGCGATGCAGAAGCAGCTAAGGTGAGCGGATAAGATAGCGGTTGCTTATGGGTTATCTGCAGATAAAGGGTGTTACAAACATATTTGCGAAAATTTAAACATGATAAGGGTTCCCTTCGGACCATGAGGGTTGTTTTCGGACGATGAGGATGATGTCCTTAGACCATGACGTCCTAGGCCTTGAAGCGTATGATAAGGGATTCGTAGGCCATGAAATGATGTTCTTGGGTCATGAAAATGGTGCCTCTGAAGCACGACGCCTTTGAATAATGATATACAAGTTTGAGAGATCCTCACGACATGGCATGGTGTCTTCTTGCTATGAGGATGGTACCTTTAGACTATGGCACCTTCGGATAGATCAGTGATATTTCAGCCCATGATATGCAATAATATGATGTTAAATGAAAAGGCTTAGTGAAATGGAGGGCAGAGCTTAGACCGATTGAAAAGCAAATATATAGTATTAGCAATAAAATAATATATGTGCAAAGAGGGACAACGCTTAGTCCCCTGCGGATGGGGAAGCAAATATTAGCCACATGGAGTCAAGGATTAGACTCATGCAAGTGTGGAGTTAGGGATTAGACTCATGCAAATAGGAAGGCGAGGATTAGCCTCATGTAAGTGGGGAGCCAGGGATTAGCCTCATACAGATATCAAGGCAGGGATTAGTCTCATGCAAATATGGAGGCAAGGATTAGCCTCATGCAGATAGGGAGGCAAGTATTAGCCTCATGCAAATAGGGAGGCAAGGATTAGACTCATGCAAATATGGAGTCAAAGATTAGCCTCATCCAAATAGGGAGTCAAGGATTAGACTCATGCAAATGTGGAGGCTGGGATTAGCCTCGTGGAGTCAAGGATTAGACTCATGCAAATATAGGTAGGCAAGGATTAGCCTTATGCAAACGTGGAGTCGGGGATTAGGCTTATGCAAATGTGGGAAGGCAAGGATTAGCCTCATGCAAATTGGGATTCAAGGAGTAGACTCGTGCAAATGTGGAGGCATGGATTAGCCTCATGGAGTCAAGGATTAGACTCATTCAAATATAAGGAGACAAGGATTAGCCTTATGCAAACATGGAGTCGGGGATTAGAATCATGCACATAGGGAGGCAAGGATTAGCCTCATGCCAATAGGGAGTCGAGTATTAGACTCATGCAAATGTGGGGAGGCAAGGATTTGCCTCATGCAAATAGGGAGTCAAGGATTAAACTCATGCAAAGTTTGAGGCAGAGATTAGACTCATGCAAATAGGGAGGCTAGGATTAGCCTCATGCAAACGTGGAGTCATGGATTAGACTCATGCTAATAAGGAGGCAAGGATTAGCCTCATGCAAGTATGGAGGCAAGGACTAGCCTCATGAAAGTATGGAGGCAAGGATTAGCCTCGTGCAAGTATGGAGGCAGGGATTAGCCTCATGCAAACACAAGTAGTAAGTAAATGTAGCATATGTCTTAGCTGGAGATGTATTCGATGTCTGATAGCCTGATTGATAGTAATCTTGCTACGTGTATATATTTGCGGATGTTATCGTTACTTCAGATTTGCCTGCATTCAAACAAAGATTGTAAGTTTTGTGAGGGGAGGTTTCTCCATACTTTTGTCCTCAGGCCTTGCTTTGCTCCGTTCTGGAGGCCTTTTCAAGTTTCCCTGGGCAACATCTGATTGTCATAGAAATAGAGTTTTTGAAGATATGCAATATTAAAAAAATAGAGTTTTTTGGGAAACATATCAAATAATTTTGATAAACTAGTGACGGTAACACGTTTCGAAGGCATTGCAACACTCTCGTATTGGAATTTTGAGGGTCCTCCTCATAATTCTGCAATAGTTTGGTAGATGATCTTTAACTGTTTGCGGATGACGAACCCTACTGAACATTCTCTGGAATTTTGATAATCCTTCTCAAAATTCTGCCCCAGTTCTCGACTGATTATTGACTTTCTGGCATGTGACGGCATTGGCTGGACTTTCTCTGTCCATTTCTGCAAGTATGAGTGCTCCTCCTGTCAGTACCATGTGATATGTGTATGGACCTTTACAGTTTGGAGAGAATTTCCCTTTTGCTTCATCGTGATGTGGGAATATCTTCTTTAATACCAATTGTCCTGGTGCGAACTGTCTTGATTTGACCCTTTTGTTGAAAGATTTGGACATTCTGTTCTGATAAAGTTGGTTGTGACATACTGCGTTCATCCTCTTTCCATCGATAAGGGCTAGTTGTTCATATTGGCTCTTTATCCATTCCGCATCACTAAGTTTCAATTCTTGTATAATTATTAGAGAAACAATTTCCACTTCGGCTGGGATGACAACCTCAGTACAATAAACCAACATGTAAGTGGTTTTCCCAGTTGATGTGCGAACTGTAGTGAGGTATCCCAATAAAGAAAAAGGTATCTTCTCGTGCCATTGTTTGTGGTTTTCTACCATTTTCCGTAATATCTTCTTGATGTTTTTGTTGGTAGCTTCTACAGCTCCATTCATCTGAGGTCTGTAGGCTGTGGAATTCTTGTGCTTGATTTTGAAGGTTTCACAGATTAGCGGCGTTATCTGTAATAATGGACTCGGGAACTCCGAATTGGCAGACAATACGATCTTTTACAAAATCTATGATGACTTTCTTGGTCACTACTTTGTAAAATTTATCCTTTACCCATTTTGTGAAGTAATCAATGGCTACCAGAATAAACCTGTGTCTATTTGAAGTGGTGGGCTCAATTGGACCAAGAACATCCATTCCCTAAGCGGCAAATGACCAAGGTAAGCTTGTTGCATTGAGCTCATTTAGTGATAGTTTTTTCATATCAGCATGCAATTGACATTGAAAGAATTTGCGACCATACTGGATGCAATCCGTCTCCATGGTCATCCAGAAGTAACCTACCCTGAGTATCTTTTTAGCCAAGACAAAACCATTCATGTGCGGACCACAGGTCCCAGCATGCACATCCTCAAGCAGCTTAGAAGCTTCCTTCACATCAACACATCTTAGTAAACCCAAATCAGGAGTTCTTCTGTACAAGTTCCCTCCGCTGTGAGAGAAGTGATTTGACAATCTCCGGAGCGTGCATTTCTGAGTGTGATTTGCATGCTTCGAGTATTCTCCTTTTGATAAGTATTCTTTGATGTCATGGAACCAAGACTTTCCATATGTTTTTTCCTTGACATGAGCACAGTATGCCGGCTAATTATGGATCCTTATCGGAATGGGATCAATATAGTTCTTATCTGGGTGTTGTATCATGGATGACAAAGTGGCTAATGTGTCTACAAACTCATTCTGAATTTTGGGTACATGTCGGAATTCTATCTTTGTAAATCTCTTTCTCTATTCCTGCACGTGGTGAAGATATAGCAATATCTTGGAATTCTTGGTGGCCCACTCTCCCTGTACCTGATGCACAAGCAAATCTGAATCACCGATTACTAGTAGCTCCTGAATGTTCATGTCGATTGCCAGGTTGAGCCCTAGTATGCAGGCTTCATACTCCGCCATGTTGTTGGTGCAGGGAAATCTGAGTTTAACAGACACCAGATAATGTTGACCTGTTTCTGATATCAAAACTACTCCAATGCATGCTCCTTACAAATTTGTGGCTCCTTCAAAGAACATCCTTCAATCGTTGTATGCTTTGGTAATGTCTTCCCCTACAAACGATACTTCTTCATCGGGAAAATACATTTTCAAGGGTTCGTATTCTCCTCCCACCGCATTTTCAGCGAGGTGATCTGCCAATGCTTTTCCCTTGACTGTATTTTGAGTTACATAGATGATATCGAATTCACCTAATATTATCTTCCATTTAGCCAAATTCCAAGTGGGCATGGGTTTCTAATAGTGTACTTCAAATGATCCATCTTGGATATGAGGTAGGTGGTCTAATGACCTAATCAGTCGTTTTGGGCCCTAGCACGTCATTCAACAATCTGAGGCCATGAGCAGCTTCATTTCAGGTATTATGACTTGTACGTGTGGCCAGAATTGAATTTCGTGAAGTCCAGGGTTGATTTGGAAAGAGGATTCTCATTTCGTAAGCTTAAAGTTCAAAGAATGAACTAGGATTGGAATTTTGAGTAAATGACCTCGGAATCAGGATCTAAAGGTTCCAGTAGGTTCGTATGATGATTTCGGACTTGGGCGTATGCCCGATTCAGGTTTTGAATAACCCGGGGGTATTTTGGCGCCTATTCTGGAAGTTAGCATTTTAGAAGAAATTTCATAAGTTTGGCTTGAATTGTATTTCTGTGTTATCAATGTCTGTTTGGGATTCCGAGACTATGAATAGCTATGTATGGTGATTCTGGTGTTGGGGGCGCGATCGGAAGTGAATTCAGAGGTCCGTAGGTCATTTTGGGAGCCATTTGGCTAAAGATAAAAATTTGAAGGTTTTTGAGAAGTTTGACCTGAGGTGGACTTTTTGATATCGGGGTCGGAATTTGATTCTAAAAGCTGGAGGAGGTCCGCAATGTCAAATATGACTTGTGTGCAAAATTTGAGGTCAATCAGACATGATTTGATAGGTTTAAACATTGGAACTAGAAGATTGAAATTTCGAAGTTCATAAAGCTTGAATCGGGGTGTAATTCATTGTTTTAGCATTGTTTGATATGATTTGAGGCCTTGAGCAAGTTTGTAATATGTTTTGGGATTGGTTGGTAGGTTTGGTTGAGGTCCCGAGGGCCTCGGGTGGATTCTGGGTGGCTAACGGATCGAATTTAGAGTTTTAAGAAGGGCTGGAGCTGCTGCATCTGGTATTTCCGCTTCTGCGGATTTGGGAGCGCAGAAGCGGCCCCACAGAAGCGAGGAAGAAGCCGCATAAGCAGTTTGTTATGAAGCAGCCCAGAACCGCAGTAGCGGCCCTAGATCCGCAAAAGCGGAACAGCAAAAGCGGTGGGCCATCCGCAGAAGCGAAAATTGGGCTGGAGCCTAGTGTCCGCAAAAGCGGGACCACGAAAGCGAAAATTGCTGAGGCAGGGAGGGTGTTTTAAAACTCAGATTTTGGCTATTTTCTCTCTTATTTTCTTGGCTTGGGCTATTCTTGGAGGTGTTTCAAGAGAGGATCTTCATCATTAATGATAAGGTAAGTTATCCCCACCTATTTTTAGTTAAATACAACAATTACGTGTGGATTTAAGCATGAATTGTGTAGAAAAACTTGGGGTTTTGAGGGAAAAACCTAAAAAATTTATTCTTGGAATTTAACCACGATATTGAGTATGGAATTTAGTGAAAATTATATATTTGAGTTCCTAAGGTCATGGGTAATCTTTATCTTCGAAAAATTTTGGATTCCGGGCATGTGGACCCGAGGGCATTTTGGTTAACTTTTCGATCAGAGTTAGAAATTGCTATAAATTAGATTGTAATGAATATTTGGGCATATTAATGGATTTACGTAACCGTTGGCTAGTTTTGGAGCGTGGTGCATCAAGTAGAGTCTTCGGAAGGGAGTGGGATGCCGGATATGGATCTTCGGAGCGAGGTGAGTCTCCTTTCTAACCTTGTAAGAGGGAATTGTCCCCATAGGTGAAATAATTGATTATGTGCTCGTATTTGTAGGGGCTACGTATGCACAAGGTGACGAGAGTCCGTGCGTAGCTACTATTATGATATTATCCGGGTAGTTAGGACCCAAAAGCATGTTATACTTGGATTATTTATGAACCCATTGATAGCTTGAATTGCTTAAATCACATTGAATTAGTGAGTGAATTTCTAAAAGGATTAAACTTCATTTCTTAAAATTTGTTAAAGAGGAATTGGTTTTATTTGGATAAATATTCCCCGATAAGTTCTTAATTGACTGATTGAGCATGTATCCTTATGTGTACCTGCGTCACATGCATGATTCGCGAGCAGGGTATGTGTTTATTTATGGAACGGGCCAAATGCCTCAGCAGATTAAATAGATACATCTATGGTTCGGGCCGTTCGACCCTCGACATTGCACAGTTTATATTTCTATTGGATCGGGCTGTCGCCTCGGTGTGATTTGCGCATGTTATTTGTCTGTTGAGAATTTTAAACGTGAAATTTGCCCTTCGTGGCTTGATATAAATTGATAAGATAATAAAGAGTAAACCTTGAAAATCCTTGATTATTTGTTGAAGGTGTTTACCTGTTTTCCGGCTTCGTGAATTAGAACTGCTATATAAATCCATGATTTCCTCACATTGTTAGTATATTGTGAATTGACCCCTAGTAAGTGTCGAAGTTGACTATCTCGTCTCTACTTATTTGATATTAGGCGGGATACTCATTGAGTACACGTTGTTTACGTACTCATACTACACTTCTATGCATTTTTGTTGCACAAGTATATGTATCTGTAGCAGCCTACTGGGCGTGGCAGCGCGGATGATTCTGGGACTAGATGAGTTGCAATATTTGAGGTGACCCACAGCTAGTGTAGTCCCTTTCAGCATATTGTTTTTATTTTCTGTACACTGTCTTTCGGACGGATGTTGTATTTTATTCCCTATGAGTAGATGCACATGCAATTATGACACCGGGTTCTGGGAGGATTTTGGATTATTCAGTATTAAGTCCTTTATTGACTTAAATGTTCATTTTTTGTAAAATCTTTACTGTTTAATATTCAGCATATAAGAAAAATGATTTCTGCAAATACTAAAACTAGAATCTAATTATGCATTGTTGGTTGGCTTGCCTGACGGCGGTGTCCGGTGCCACTACGACACTTAGTGGATTTTCGGTCGTGACAACATGGTATCAGAGAACTAGGTTCCTAGGGTCTCACGAGTCATGAGCAAGTCTAGCAGAGTCTTGCAGATCGGTACGGAGACGTCTGTACTCATCCTTGGGAGGCTGTAGGACTGTTAGGAGTACTTCCTTTCTTGATTCCTTGTCGTGCGATTTGATTCATGTGAGGCTTACGCCTTTGTCTCCTTCCTACTCAATCTTATGCGACGCGAAGCGCTTATTATCAATCGAGAATTGAAGAATCGTAATGGTACTACAGATGTGATACGGGATGTTTCTCCCGGTATAGCCGATCGGATTATTATCGTCGCATTGTAGAAGGACCTTTGATAGTTTCAGCCAGTAGCGGTACTTCTGAGGGCTCTAAGGCTAGGCACAAGTTTCCATGATGCTTATGAACAATTGTTCTGCGGTATTGCTATGATGGTAGGATGTTTTACCCACGCGTCGGGGCAGTGAATGACTTGAAGGGAGGTTTTCTCAGTGCATAATCAAGAGATTCAGTATTTTATTCCCCTGAGGGGAAAGACAATCGAACTAAGGATGGTCAGATGTGGTCAGATGGAAGTAATGAGGCTTGGTAGTTGCAAGATTTTTCTTCTATGATGAGATGTCGTTATCCTTATTGAATGTGCTAAGTTGTCGGTGTTGTGACCTTCTACAATTCGCCTTTGGGGCAAGAAATTCTGAGATAGAATTAGAGACACAACTGTCAGATATCGCAGGCTGCAGTAGTTCAAGATTGAATCAGCATTTCTAATGTTGACGGTTCGATAAAGATGACCTTCGGAAAGGTTTAAAGTTAGCAGCAATTGTGGGATCAAGTTCCACGAAGTTAGATTTTATTTAAGGCAGCCACTGAATATCAAAGGACGAGGAAGGACATGTGGGAAGCACCAGGCGGTGTTCAAAATTATAAAAAGGCTAGGTATATGAAGCAAAGGTCGAGTAGTCGACTAAGGGGCTGAGTTCCGCCAAAGTGGGAGAGTAGCAGAGTTGCATATAGGCTCATAGTTATATGACCACATACCTTAAGGAAGGTTGGAACGGTTTGAGAATATTGGTGCTTGGTTATTGGGGTCTACGGATCTAATTTGAAGTAGGGATTCTTGTGTGGCCGGAGATATAATTAATGGAAATGAGCCGCTAGAATGAAGAAGAATTTAGCATGACTTTGAATTGAAACGATGTTATCGCACACTTAAATGATGTCCACGAGGAGTAAATGGTCCTGTGCAGTTAGAGAGTGAGCTCAGACTCGGGGAAGGTCATTGATGTAGCAGTGATTGTCCCTTGTGCAGCAGTGTTGGAAGATGCCGGGGGGAGCCTTTTATAGGTGGATTACCCGAGTGAGCAGGTTAGCAGTAGCGTGGTTGGCGAGGCTTCTGTGAAGAGTTTTATCGGTTATGTAGCAAAGAGTTTGGTCGTGCGAATGCAGTGGGTGAATCAGAGTATAAAAGAATGGGGCTTTGCGGAAGGAATTCGAGAATTTATGCGGTTGATCGTGCAAGGTTATGTCGATGAAGGCTAGGGAATCTTGGTGAATTCCAGAGTTATGAAATAATGGCTTCAAGCTAAGTGGGAGAGTCCCACCGCTTATGATTGGGTTGCATGGTTAACTACTTGCGAGGTTTCTGGTTATTAGCATATTGATGGGCTATTTTAGCTGCGGGAAAAGACCATAAGTGGTATTCTGAGCAAAGGAATTATTAAAGATGGGCTATCGTTGGCCCTATTGGCCCATGTTCAGACTTGGGGAAAGATTCAGGATTTTGCCTTGTAAAGATGTGGGCTCCCAAGGAAGTGATTCGGTGGGTTCTTCGCCAAGAGGGTATTCATGTGATGGAAGACTAATGGAGTTGATTATATTCGGGGCCAAGTCAGAGCGGATGGCTTTCAGCAACAGCCCTAGTGAATTCAAAGAGGTCAAGTGTGGTGCCTAATGGTTTTGAGCCTATAGGTGCAGTTAAGAACCAAGCTTGGTGGCAGTCTATGAGAAGAGGCACAATATGTTCTATGATGTTTTTGACTTGCGATGTGGCGATTGTGAGGTACGAAATGGTTCATAGGATTTGAGACAGCATGGTCTCGTGATTCAAGGCCACTCGAGATGAGTGTAGATGGAGTATGTTATGTGTTGGATGGAGTTAGTATTATCTCTAAGGCAATCCAGGATAAATTGGCAAAAGGTAGATTGATTGGCCATAGTTGAAATGGGCATATTGGTGTTAGTGATCAGTTTCCTTCAGCGTGATCAAGTTATGCAAGTGATTGTGACGGTACGTACAGGCTTGTCAGCCGCCGTAACTGTTGTTATTCAGAAGTATTCTACTGTTATGGCTTGTTATGTGGAAGCAAATTTCAGAAGGACTATGGTGGCTTAGACCACTACTTAGAGATTTGCATATTCTACGGTTATGAGAATTCACCTATGTGATACTATAGATCTCCTGAAGTGAGTTAAGTGAAAAGTTTTCATATGATGAAGTGTTAACCTATTAGTGGTTCCGGAGTTATAATGGAAAGCATGTTCTATCGTATATTGGCATGTTGGGTGCAGTGAGTAGTATGGAATTTGAAGTGAAGACCAAAGTTGCAGCTCAGTGTTGTCAAGGATGTCGCGAGCTCGGATGAGCAGGAAAGGAGTTTTTGATGATTAAAGATTTAAACCAAGTATGAAGGTTTGCGATAATGTCGTTAAATTGAGAATATATTCAGTTACTGGGTTGTGGACTGTGGATGAGTACTCTGGTTATGATAGTTGTTCTTGTGTGTTATAAGAAGAGGGAAATTAGTATGGACCTTTGAAAGTCTATTGGCTTAGTTTGATATGATCAGTATCGACTTGAGGTCGGTGGATGGATTTAAATGTGAATATGGGCTCTATGTCAGGCCAGTTGTGTTCATTTCAGTAATGCGCTCCTTATGGAGTAGTCAGGGTGTTATTTCGTTGTCGGATGTTTCATGTAGTGATACGTTGCGCCATATGTTTTGTGAGACGGCTTGAGAAATTGTTTATGTGTTGAGGATCTGCGTGGAAATGGCGTATTATGAGCAAAATGGCTCTTGAGATTCAGATTGTATATCGCACCTCAGTTGTGCATGAGTTTTTTAGCTTATAGCGCAATATGTCCGCTCAGCGATGGTATTATGCACTTAGCGTGCTTGTGACCAAATTCAGTATCTTGTTGTAATGAGCAATTTAGCTCGATGTATATCTCCTTATGTGAGTTCTATATGTGGATCGGTTGGCATGCTGCCATGGGTATGTTATTTGGATTGGGTGGCACACCACTATTATTATGTTATTTGGATCGGGTTGTGCGCCGCAACAGCGTGATGTTCAGTACAGTTCCCTATATCTGTTTATTGTGTTATGTTTCCTATCTTCTTAAGGAATCTCATATTAGTTGTGCGCCTGCGTCGCATGTATGCTTCGCGAGCGGGGTAAATAAAATTCCTTTCAGAGTTCATTTTCTTCCTTGTTGTATCGCATTCTAATTGGTAGCCTATTGGCGCATTATGGCATCATATGAGACTTTTGGTCATGTCGGGATGGCTTATTGCCTTAGCAGTTTATACTGGATGAGACGTGGTTGTTGGATTTAGGATCAATGCAATCTGATTACATGAAATATATTAAGGAGCATAGATCATTATCTGGTTCAGAATGTGGTAGTGTTTCTTGTTGGAAGTATAGGCTCAATGATTGGTTGGCTCGGCAGTTGATTATGAATTTCTTCACATCTCTTCCATCGTGGTGTTATTGTAAGAATTAGAGTAAGACCTATATAGGTCATGAGGTGCAATGGGAGCCTCAGATTCGTGGAATTTTGATTGATTGATCAAAGAAAGTTATTGTGGTCCTATGAGTAAAGTGCTGCAAGTTGTGAATTCAGCAAAGTTATGCAGTCACGTCTGTGTACAGCGTGTAGTTATTGATAAGATGAGCGCATGTTGGAAACATGCCTAGCATTGTGTTCCGGATGTTGGAATTGGGCTTTAAGGCATATCTACTTGAGTAAAAGAGAATATCTTCAAAATTTATCGAGCTAATATGCTCAACTGAGTTGTGGTAGCACGGGAAGGTGCACGAGAAGTTAAACAACAAATTCAGACCACTCCAGTGTAGTTCTCAGCACGTTCGAGGACGAATGTATGTTTAAGTGGGATAGAATTTAATGACCCGACCGGTCGTTTTGGGCCCTAGCATGGCATTCAGTAGTCTGAGGCCATGAGCAACTTCATTTCAGGTATTGTGACTTGTACGTGTGGTTGGAATTGAATTTCGTGAAGTCCAGGGTTGATTTGGAAAGAGCATTCTCATTTCGGAAGCTTAAAGTTGAAAGAATGAACTAGGATTGAAATTTTGAGTAAACAACCTCGGAATCAAGATCTGAAGGTTCCAGCAGGTTCATATGATGACTTCGAACTTGGGCGTATGCCTGGTTCGGGTTTTGGACAACCCGGGGGTGTTTTGGCGCCTATTGTGGAAGTTAGCATTTTAGAAGAAATTTCATAAGTTTGGCTTGAAGTGTATTTCTCTATTATCAATGTCCGTTTGGGATTTTGAGACTGTGAATAGCTCCGTATGGTGATTCTAGAGTTGGGGTCGCGATCGGAAGTGAATTCTGAGTTCTGTAGGTCATTTTGGGAGCTATTTGGCTAAAGATAAAAATTTGAAGGTTTTTGAGAACTTTGACCGGAGATGGACTTTTTGATATCGGGGTCGGAATACGATTCTGGAAGCTAGAGTAGGTCCGTAATGTCAAATATGACTTGTGTGCAAAATTTGAGGTCAATCAGACGTGATTTGATAGGTTTAAACATCAGATGTAGAAGTTTGAAATTTCGAAGTTCATAAAGCTTAATCGGGGTGTAATTCATGGTTTTAGCGTTGTTTCATATGATTTGAGGCATCGAGCAAGTACGTACTATGTTTTGGGATTGGTTGGTAGGTTTGGTTGAGATCCCAGGGGCCTCGGGTGGATTCTGGGTGGCTAACGGATCGAATTCGGAGTTTGAAGAAGGGTTGGAGTTGCTGCTTCTGGTATTTCCGCTTCTGCGGATTTGGGACCGCAGAAGCGGCCCCGCAGAAGCGAGGAAGAAGGCGCAGAAGCGGTTGGATGTGAAGTAGCCCAGGATCGCATATCGGCCCTAGATCCGCAAAAGCGGAACCGCAGAAGCGGTGGGCCATTCGCAGAAGCAAAAATTCGGCTGGAGCCCAGTGTCCGTAGAAGCGGCATTTTGTTCGCAAAAGCGGGAACGCGGAAGCGAAAATATTTCCGCAGAAGCAGAAATTGTTGAGGCAGTGAGGGTGTTTTTAAAATCGGATTTTGTCTATTTCCTCTCATATTTTCTTGGCTTAGGCGATTCTTGGAGGGGTTTCAAGAGAGGATTTTCATCATTAATGATAAGGTAAGTTATCCCCACCTATTTTGAGTTAAATATATCAATTACGTATGGATTTAAGCATGAATTGTGTAGAAAAACTTGGGGTTTTGAGGGAAAAAACTAGAAATTTTATTCTTGGAATTATACCATGATATTAAGTATAGAATTTAATGAAAATTATATATTTGAGTTCCTAAGGTCATAAGTAATCTTTATCTTCAAAAAAATTTGGATTTCGGGCACGTAGGCACGAGGGCGTTTTGGTCAACTTTTTTATCAGAGTTATAAATTGCTACAAATTAGATTGTAATAAATATTTGGGCATATATTAATGGATTTGCGTAACCGTTGGCTAGTTTTGGAGCGTGGTGCATCAAAAGAGTCTTCGAAAGGGAGTGGGATGTCGGACATGGATCTTCGGAGCGAGGTGAGTCTCCTTTCTAACCTTGTAAGAGGGAATTGTCCTCATAGGTGAAATAATTGATTATGTGCTCCTATTTGCGGGGGCTACGTATGCACGAGGTGATGAGAGTCCGTCCGTAGCTACTATTATGTTATTATCTGGGTAGTTAGGACCCAAAAGCATGTTATACTTGGATTATTTATGAACCCATTGATAGCTTGAATTGCTTAAATCACATTGAATTAGTAAGTGAATTTCTAAAAGGATTAAACTTCGTTTCTTAAAATTTGTTAAAGGGGAATTGGTTTTATTTGGATAAATATTCCCCGATAAGTTCTTAATTGACTGATTGAGCATGCATCCTTATGTGTACCTGCGTCGCATGCATGATTTGTGAGTAGGGTATGTGTTTACTTATGGAATGGGCCGAATGCCTCGACAGATTAAATATATACATCTATGGTTCGGGGCGTTCGACCCTCGGCAGTGCACAGTTTATATTTATGTTGGATCGGGCCGTTGCCTCGGTGTGATTTGTGCATGTTATTTGTCGCTTGATAATTTTAAACGTGAAATTTGCCCTTCGTGGCTTGATATAAATTGATAAGATTATAAAGAGTAGACCTCGAAAATGCTTGATTATTTGTTGAAGGTGTTTACCTGTTTTCCGGCTTCGTGAATTAGAACTGCTACATAAATCCATGATTTCCTTTCATTATTAGTATATTTTCAATTGACCCCAAGTAAGTGTCGAAGTTGACCATCTCGTCTCTACTTCTTCGAGATTAGGCGGAATACTCATTGAGTACACATTTTTTATGTACTCATACTACACTTCTGTGCATTTTTGTTGCACAGGTATATGTATCTCTAGCAGCCTACTAGGCGTGGCAGCGCGGATGATTCTGGGACTAGGTGAGTTACATTATTCGAGACGACCCGCAACTAGTGTAGTCCCTTTCAGCATATTGTTTTTATTTCCGGTCCACTGTCTTTCGGACGGATGTTTTATTTTATTCCCTATTAGTAGATGCTCATGCACTTGTGACGCCGGGTTCTGGGAGAATTTTGGATTATTCAGTATTAAGTCCTTTATTGACTTAAATGTTCATTTTTTGTAAAATCTTTACTGTTTAATATTTAGCGTATAAGAAAAATAATTTCCGCAAATACTAAAACTGGAATCTAATTATGCATTCTTGGTTGGCTTGCCTGACGGTGATGTCCGGCACCACTATGACCGTTAGTGGATTTTCGGCCGTGACAGGTGGTGTAGGTACAGAAGTAATGCCTTAATTTTTGAGTTGTCCAGGTCAAAGCACAACAAGTGCATTCAAGTAGAGAATATCGTGCTTTATGTCACACCTCCTTTTTACAAACCCGAAGGTATATATAAGGGAGTTTTCCAATTTAAGTGACATTATTCAAAATGAAATTATTTATTTATTTCAAAGTCATCACTTGGGATAATTCATGGTGTCCCAAGTAATCAGTTTATTTTAAAATCCCAAATCGAGGAAATTTTTATTTTTTTTTAAAGTCCGCTAACCAGAAATTCTAGATAAGGAATTTTGTTAACCTAAAAGAAGGTGTTAGGAATTTCCGGGTTCCGTGGTTCTGGCACGATCGCTTAATCTATTAATATTGTCCTATTATCTGATTTACTACATGTTTTAAGCCTATTGTGCATTTTTACTTATTAACCGCTTTTAATTATTTTTTAAGGAAAAATCAATGTTATTTAAAACACATCTTAAACCACGCTACATGAAATGAACCCGTGGTTCGCAATACGCTTCATTTAACATTGTTGGAAATTGGAGCTGGGTGACATGAAATACACACCGGAATTTATAAATTAAAAATCACAATTAGGTCACGGGAACCGTACCTGTAACTATGATGTATTATTTAATCAACGCACCTAAAGCAAGCTACGATGTTTATGAATATTAACGGACTAAGTGTTCTCCTGACGATCAAATTAAACAAGATAAAAATCAAATAAATTATTCATGGGCAAAACAATCCTTTTCCTTAGCTTTTATCGTCAGCTCTTTCAGAAGCTTTGACCGCATTGCAACTTCTTCTCTGAATTTCTCTTCTGCAACATCCAAATCCTTCAAAAGTTTTGCCATATCATCATTGAACTTGACCTCTTGTAATCCCTTGCCATTAGCAGCATCAAGATACGACATGATGCAAATTGGCAAATATTTGAACCCACTTTTCCAGTGGGCTGGCCATTGAAATTATATTATATCACAGGAGAAGGAGCCATTTTGGTTAACGAGAATCTACTGTTCTATTAAACCTTAGTACCACTCCACATTGACTATACAAACTTAATAACTAAAACTTAACATTATACATTCATCAATAGAAAATAGCACCGAGCAACAAAATATGAACCCATTTGGATCTAGCAACTTATAATACAAAGAAAATAACGCAACCAGGGAACATTCATAATTTATAATTTAACACAGTTTTACTTTATCATGCTATCATCCATAGAAAGAGTAGAGTAATGAAAAATAGTAATGAAGTAAGCTAATAACAGTATAGAAGTAAAAAGAAGGAATCTGAGCCTTTAATGCTGAATTTGATAGGTATACAAAGGAGCTGCACCAAAAGGAACAAAGGACACAAACTACTGATCGGAACACCGAACCGGCGACGGAACCTCGAATAGAAGATTGGGACTCGCAGCTTCGATCGACTTTACAAACATAGTGATTTAGAGGCTATTTTTATGAGGTTTGAAGGAGCTGATTCGTGGGAAAAATTGCTGTATTTTTAGCAGAAAACAGGGGCTAATTTTCGGACAGATTTTAAGGTTGTATTAGAGTGGAGTTTGGAGATGAAAACGGTGATGGTTTGGGGAGGTTTTCCGTCGTACTCGACGCTGTCGTGAATGGGAAGAAGTAGAAGAAGCAGCAATGGTTACTGTGTGTTTTCCGGCGAGGTCGACAGCTGAAAAAGGAAGGGAAGCAGAGGTCGTTTATGTTGTGTTCTATGGATGTTGGTCTGGTTTAGGTGGAGGAGCAGCAGCGGGTTATCTTGGAGAAGATGTAGCAGAATTGTGGAATGGTCTCATTTTGGAGGTGAAGTGGAGAATAAGGTTTAGGGGGGGATGGTCGTGTATTCTTCTCTAAGGGTATGTGTGAGAGAAGGGTATTTAATGGAAGAGAGAATGAGTGAGGGGATAGTGAGTAGATGAGTGGGGAACATGAGTGGTGGGAGTGGGTAGTGAATGAAGAAAGTAGGGGAAGTGGGTAGTGAGTGGAGAAAGCGGGAGAAGTGGGAAGTGAGTGAAAAAAATGGGAATAAATTCAAACATGGTCAAAAATTAGGTGCTCAAAGCATGTCCCTATTTGCTTGGAAACATGAAGAGTTTTCAGGAAAAGACAAAATGAGCCATGTGACTAATTTTTTTATCAAACCGTTATAAAAGATAGGGTGTAATTAAGTCATGGTTTTGGAAAGCCTACATATCTCGGGTTATAGGGGAATCAGGCCACGTGTAGTTCAGAGGTGAATGAGGTGATGGAGTACAGAGGTGGAGAGCCGATTGAGGTAACGTCGAGGTTCCGATCCGCGGTCCCGTTATTACATCAAAAATAAAAATTGAAAAAGAATAACTAAGCCAATCAGCTACGAGTTACAAGATTCCAATCTATAAATCTCTTGAAGCTTGATCTTGAGTCTTAGCTGGTTCTTGCTGTAGACTCTGATTTGAATCTTGATGCTCGTCGGCTGTAGTTGCTGGTTCTTTCTTCAGCTTTGGATCCAAACGAGACATGTGAATCCTGTGACTTCAATAATATCTAAAGAAATCCGCATCTTTCTCCGCCTCAGCCCTTTGAGTTCACTTCTTTTTTTTTCTTTTCTCTTCTTTTCTTTAATATGGATTGAGACTCATTTGTTTGGTCATCTCGAATCATGTGCCTCGAGGTCAAACCTGCTCAGATACCAAACAAACAAACGAACGAAGTTTTCTGCCCCAGTTTTCACTAGGAAAATTTCGTGAGTTATTTGTAACAAAAATCTAAACTATTCCTTTATTGAAAGCAATAAAATAAGGATTATGTATCCTTGGGAAAAATAGATTAGGGAGTGGGGCCCTATATCTATAATGAAATCAACCAGGGAGTGGAGACCCTATGTTGGAAAGGAGACTAGAGAGTGGAGACCCTATGTCTGAACTAAAATCAACTAGGGAGGGAGACCCTATGTTGGAAAAGCAGAATAGGAACTGGAGACTCTATGTCTAAAATAAAACTCTACTAGGGAGTGGAGACCCAATGTTGGAAAAGGCGACTATTGACTTGTGTACCTATGCTAAAATGAACGAAGAAGGAGTTTTTTTATAGAAAAATCAACATTTTTTTTGAGAAAATCATTCTTTTAAACAAATTACACCAACGCCTACTTTTTTTTAAATCGAGACATCCCTTTTTTTTTTTCCTTCAAATTATCCTAGGAGAAAATTCGTCAGACTAGGTTTTCTATCTTAGGAGAATGATTCATCAGACTAAGATTTCTATCCTAGGAGAAAAATTCATCAGACTAAGATTTTGATCCTAGGAGAAAATTCATCAGACTAGGTCCCTTTTTGGTTATCTCATGAGAAAAATTCATCAGACTAAGATTTTGATCCTAGGAGAAAGTTCATCAGATTAGGTTTTTTTTATTATCTTAGGAGAAAGATTGATCAGATTAAGATTTTGATCCTAGGAAAAAGTTCATCAGACTAGGTCTCTTTTTTGGTATCTTAGGAGAAAGATTCATCAGACTAAGATTTCTATCCTAGGAGAAAGTTCATCAGACTAGGTCTCTTTTCTGGTATCTTAAGAGAAAGATTCATCAGACTAAGATTTTGATCCTAGGAGAAAATTCATTAGACTAGGGCTCTTTTCTTATCTTAGGAGAAAAATTCATGAGACTAAGATTTTGATCCTAGGAGAAAATTCATTAGACTAGGGCTCTTTTCTTATCTTAGGAGAAAAATTCATGAGACTAAGATTTTGATCCTAGGAGAAAATTCATTAGACTAGGGCTCTTTTCTTATCTTAGGAGAAAAATTCATGAGACTAAGATTTTGATCCTAGGAGAAAATTCATCAGACTAGGTTTTCTATCTTAGGAGAAAGATTCATCAGACTAAGATTTATATTGGGAGAAAAATCCATCAGACTAGGATATTTTATCCTAGGAGGAAAAACGTAAAATCAATTGCAAGATTTTATGCACAATAAAAATATAAATAAATGCAAAGGTTTGAGAAACTTCCCTTTGTCGGCTCTTCTCTCCTCCTTCTTTTGTTCTTCTCTTTTTTTTGTTTGTTTTTTTTTCTTCTTTTTTCTTTTCTTTTTGTTTTTATTTATTTTGAACCACTTTCATTGCATTGCTTTGTTCCTGTTTCCTACAAAAAAAAAATTGTCAGTTTTGAAAATAATGGTCGGTTTGTGGACTTGAATCTTGAGCAGCTTGGCTTCTGTTCTATCAGCTTCAGTTGGTTTCAAAAGACTTTTGATCTTCATCAACCCTAATTGTTTCAAACCCAGTACCATTTGTATTTATGGCTGAATCAGCCTTATCCCAACTGGAGATCTTTTCTCAGGTGATATTTTCTGATATATTGAATGAGTTCTTGTTTTTGAACAATATTTCTGTCAGAAAGAATAACAAGTTATCTTTGCTTGCGCCAAGTAGGCTGACAAGAGTCTTTGTGGGGAAGCCTTTGCATGAATCCTCAAGGTATATTGACAATAATAACTGAGTGTGCTGGCCAAATTTACTTTGTGCAATTGAAAAGCTGGTAGCAGAATTTGAAATCTTTTTCTGCTTGTTTTGACAAGGACTGACTCTGAGTGAAGGACACAAAGGATGCAAAGAAACAAGTATCAACAAGAAATGCCCTTGTCGGAAGGACAGAAAGAAGACTTCTTTTTCTTTCTTTTTTTCTTTTTTTCTTTTTTAATAATTAGTTTTAATAATCATGACATGCATCTTGAACTTAACGGCCTGATCTTTCAAACTGATCCAATCTTTTCTTTTACCATTCTTATGACTTTTGAAATCGGGCTTGTTCGTGCCAATCCTTTGCATCAGCTTCATCACTCACTTTCGACAAGTAGTGCCCAAGGGATTTTCACCAACAAGTCTCTCTCATTTATTCATCTTCGCTTACCCTCGTCTTACAGTGCCCGTGAGGGTTTTCACTTGTAAGACTTTCTCATTTTTCTTTTCTCTCCCCTTCTTTTTTGTGAGAAACTTGACAGTGTTTCATGTCATGTGACAACCGTTGTTCATTGCATGCTTCTCTCGGCATTCTTGAAGGAATATCAAGAGGTCTTTAGTTGGAAGGATTTTGGATAGGTTGGAAAGAAAGTACGGCATGAAGGCTCAAAACAGACTAAGGATGACGGGGTTGTATACTTACAACTCTTGGAATCGACTCTTTCAAAAGTGAAATAAAATCTTTGCCTCAGTTTTAGCTATTGGGGATGTTTCGGATTTTTTTTTATTTTTTGGGATTTTTATTTTTTGAATTATTATTTAGTTGGACCGAACCGTGAGGCTGCCTACGTATCCTTTTTTAAGGAATCAGGTCGAACGTAGTTCAACCATCTGACCTAATAATTTTTTTTTCATCTTTCTTTCTATATCTTTTTCTCTCTTTTTTGTTTCTTTTTATTTTCAAGACAAGTTGCCCCAGCTTCTATTTTTCGAGGGCATGGACCTTTGACAATTTTTTTCTTCTTCTTTTTTCTTTTTAGTTAGGACTTTCTAAAATCTGCCCTAGTTTGTACCCTTAGGGGCATGGACTTTTATTATTATTTTATTTTTTTCATTTTTTTTTATTTTTGATTCTAAAGTTGATTCCAAAAGATGTGGTCAAAGAAAATAAAACAGACTCAAAGGGGTAGTGAAGGATATAAAGTATTTGAATAGCAGAAAAAGGGCCTCCCACCCTCGAGAATGCCAATTAGTATCCTTTAGCGATCACATCATTGACGAACCTGCCTGTCTTTCTGGGTCTTTTTCAGTGTAAAGTTGTATGAGCAATACTTTCCTCGTTGTGAATGACCCTTATCATTTTGGGTGTCTTTTCTTGGATTTTGTCTTGATGTAAAAGATGCATTTTGTCACTAACTGATCCATTCCAAGTTATCTGGAATACCCCTTCTATTGAAAACACTTTCTATCTCTTAGTACTAAACAGGTTTCAACCCATCAGATTATCCTTAAGCCCAATCTTCTCAAATGATTCAAAACATAGAGATCCTTAACTTCCAGAAGCATGACTGCTTTGGTTCCATGTAAACTTACCTCATGCTTATTTTCCAAATGTTTCACATGTCTATTCTTCTACAAAAGTATCTCTTTCTCACTTATGTAATTCAAGACTTAATCAATTTTCTAAGATCTAGCCAAAAATTCCGCAAGTATGTCATGTCACTAGAACTAGCGTGAAAAGAATTATGCAAAAAATGGACACAAAATGACTGGTTGTTGTTTTATGGAATGAAAGATAGCAGGGTCTGATAACACAAAAGAAGAAGAAAAGATGACAGAAATAAACTGCCATGGCTGAAGGAAGAGTGACTTTCCAGTTACTAAGCGATATCTTATCCACACATTCGGACATCAGCATTTGTATGACATTAGACCATTTTGATTGCTTTGGATTAAAAACTCAAATTTTTTCAATCATCCCGAGCAGCCCATGTTTTATTGCTCAAATCTGATAAAATCAACCCCACATTTGCCTCCATTTTTAATTTTTTGCCGCCGACTTGCCTACTTGCCCGATCGTGACCTATGATCAACAAGAATGATGCTTGTTCCATTGGTTGAGAAGATGACTTTATTTCCGACAGATCTTGGATTGTTTTGGTGACTCCCCATTGCAAACCAGCAAATCGACCACCTTTGACTAGCTTTTATTTCAAAACAACAAGCATATTAGAATAAACACTCTCTTTCTTTTTCCTTATTTTTTTCCTCTTTTTTTAATTTCTTTTATCACTCCTTTTTTTTTAAAATCATTTGATCGAACCTGGTGTGTGCTACCTACGTATCACTTGAGAACAAGAATCAAATCTTGCGTAGTTCGGGAAGATCAGGAATAAAGTAAATAAACTAACCTTTTTTTTTAAATTTTGAATTTTCATTTTCTTTTTTCGAAAGAAAAACTTATAAAGAAGAAAGAGAATATTTTTTTATTTTAATTTTTCTTCAAACTTTTCGCAAAGAAGGACTTCTAAAGAAAAGAGATATACTTTTTTGAGTATCGATCTTTTTTTTTTTGGAATTTAGAAAAACTTCTAAAGAAGAAAGAAAATATTTTTGGATTTTTGAATTTTATTTTGAATCTATGAAAGAAGTTCCTCTAAATAAAAAGGAATTATCTTTTAACCTTGAATTTTCTTTTTAATTTTTAAAAGAAGAATGAAAAATATTTTTGGATTTTGAGAAGAAATTAAAAGAAACTATTTTTGTATATTTGTTTTTAAAAAAAATAAACTGGGGTTTAAAAAAAAGACTTTCTAAAGAAGAAAATAAAGGAAAATATTTTTGCATTTGAAAATTCGGGCCGGGACCGATGAGGTTTGCCTACGTATCTCACATCCGGTGAGAATCAGATCCGCGTAGTTCAGCCAATTTGAAATAATAAAAACAATACCAAATATTTTTTAAAACAAAATTTTCTTTTTTTTTCAAAATTTCTGCAGAGTTTCGGTACTTTTTAAAATAATGGGATTTTTTAAACTGGGTAAATTTCTATCCTACCTCACTCTGGTTTTTCTCTTTATTTCCTTTTCCTAGCCGGTCAACATGCAAGTCGAAGCAAATAATTGCACAAGTAGTACGTAAAATATGCATCGGGATGGTCTTTTAATTTGGGTACACCTGTCATAGACGGACCCAAACCCTGTGTTGAGTCCCAAAACTCAGATGCACCTGATGCAAACAAGCGTTCCTACTAGGGATCCAGCGTGAGGCTATGTTATACTAGGTTTTAAAACCTGGGTGTATTGTTCTAGACCTAGCTTACCCGAGCGGACAGCTCGAGCCGAGAGGGGCTGTGTACCGGGAATACAGAAGCTTCACCAGCTTTGCAATTTGTCCGAACCTCGTTCTAAAATAGCGATAAGACTCTAACAGAAAAGAAGTCACACGAAGTGCACACTTCCCAGATGATTTAGAAGACTCAGAGAGAGAAGGGTTTCGTAACGGTTTTATATACAATTCAAACAACATCAAAGCGGTAAAAGCAGCAATTAGCACATTAGGTTTAACATGTAAAATCAGATAAAACTAGCCAACTATATCAGTTATTCTAAGCTCGAATTCTTAAACCCTAAACCAAAGTTCTGGGTTTGGGTCCCCAACAGAGTCGTCAGCACTGTCACACCTCCTTTTTACACACTCGTAGGTATATATAATGGAGTTTTTCAAATTTAAATGACATAATTCGAAATAAAATTGTTTATTTACTTCAGAGTCTTCACTTGGGATAATTCATGGTGTCCCAAGTCACCGGTTTATTTAAAATTCCAAGTCGAGAAAATATTTATTTTTTTAAACTCCGCGAGCTAGAAATTTTAGATAAGGAACTCTGTTAATCCAGGAGAAGGTGTTAGGCATTCCCGAGTTCCGTGGTTCTAGCACGGTCGCTTAAACTATTAATATTGGCCTATTATCTAATTTACTACATGTTTTAAACCTATTGTGCATTTTTACTTATTAGCCAATTTTAATTATTTTTTTAAGGAAAATCAATGCTATTTAAAACACGTCTTAAACCACGCTACATGAAATGCACCCGTTGTTCGCAACACACTTTATTTAACATTGTTGGAAATTTGAGCGGGTCACATGAAATGCATACCCAAATTTATAAATTAAAAATCACAACTACATCACGGGAAGCGTACTCATAGCTATGATGAATTATTTAATTAACACGCCTAAAGCAAGCTACGATGTTTATGAATATTAACGGCCTAAGTGTTCTCTTAACGATCAAATTAAACATGATAAAAATCAAATAAATTATTCAAGGGCAAAACAATCTTTTTCCTTAGTTTTTATCGTCTGCTCTTTCAGAAGCTATGACCGCATTGCAACTTCTTCTCTGAATTTCTCTTCTGCAACATACAGAGCCTTCAAAAGTTTTGCCATACCATCATTGAACTTGACCTCTTGAAATCCCTTGCCATTAGCAGCATCAAGATACAAGTTGGCAAATATTTGAACCCACTTTTCCAGTGGGCTGGCCATTGAAATTATATTATATCATAGGAGAAGGAACCAATTTGGTTAACGAGAAGCTACTGTTCTATTAAACCTTAGTACCACTCCACATTGACTATACAAACTTAATAACTAAAACTTAACATTATACACTCATCAATAGAAAATAGCACCGAACAACAAAATATGAACCCATTTGGATCTAGCAACTTACAATAAAAAGAAAATGACGCAACCAGGGAACATTATAATTTATAATTTAACACAGTTTTACTTTATCATGTTATCGTCCATAGAACAAGTAGAGTAATGAAAATGTGTAATAAAGTAAGCTAATAAAAGTATAGAAGTAAAAGAAGGAACCTGAACCTTTAATACTGAATTTGATAGGTATACAAAGGAGCTGCACCAAAAGGAACAAAGGTCATAAACTACTGATCGGAACACCGAACCGGCGACGGAACCTTGAACGGAAGATTGGGAATCGCAGCTTCGAGCGACCTTGCAAACATAGTGATTTAGAGGCTATTTTCATGAGGTTTGAACGAGCTGATTCATGGGAATAATTGCTGAATTTTTGGCAGAAAATAGTGGCTGATTTTCGGATAGATTTTGGGGTTGTATTAGAGTGGAGTTTGGAGATGAAAATGGTGATGGTTTGGGGGGGTTTTCCAGTGTGCTAGACGCTGTCGTGAATGCAAAGTAGAAGAAGCAGCAGTACTGTGTGTTTTTCGGCGAGGTCGATAGCTGAAAAAGGAAGAGCAGCAGAGGTCGTTTGTGTTGTGTTCTGCGGTTGTTGGTGTGGTTTAGGTGGAGGAGCAGCAGCGGGTTATTTTGAAGAAGATGTAGCAGAATCGTGGAATGGTCTCATTTTGGAGGTGAAGTCGAGAAGAAGCTTCAGCGGGGATGGTCGTGTATTCTTGTCTAATGGTCTGTGTGAGAAGAGGATATTTTATGGAAGAGAGAATGAGTGAGGGGATAGCGGGTAGATGAGTGGAGAACATGAGTGGGTAAAGTGGGTAGTGAGTGGAGAAAGTAGGGGAAGTGAGTAGTGAGTGGAGAAAGTGGGGGAAGTAGGAATAAATTCAAACATGGTTAAAAATTAGGTGCTGAAAGCATGTCCCTCTTTGATTGGAAATATGAAGAGTTTTCAGGAAAATAAAAAGTGAGCCGTGTGACTAATTTTTGATCCAACTCTTATAAATGATATGGTGTAACTGAGTCCTAGTTTTGAACAGCCTACATATCTCGGGTTATAGGGGAATCAAGCCACGTGTAGTTCAGGGGTGAATGAGGTGATGGAATACCGAGGTGGAGAGCCGATTGAGTTGCCGTCGAGGTTCCGATCTGCGGTCCCGTTATTACATCAAAAATTAAAATTGAAAAAGACTAACTAAGCCTATCTGCTACGAGTTACAAGATTCATATCTATAAATCTTGAAGATTAATCTTAGTCTTAGCTGGTTCTTGCTGTAGACTCTGATCTGAATCTTGATGCTCGTCAGATGTAGGTGATGGTTCTTTCTTCATTTTTGGATCCAAACGTGACATGTGAAGCCTGTGACTTCAATCATATCTTGGGCAGTCCGCATCTTTCTCCGCCTCAGCCCTTTGAGTTCACTTCTTTTTTGTTCTTTTCTCTTCTTTTCTTTATTTTTGATTGAGACTCATTTGTTTGGTCATCTCGAATCATGTGCCTCGAGGTCAAACCTCCTCAGACACCAAACAAACAAACGAATGAAATTTTCTGCCCCACTTTTCACTAGGAAAATTTCATGAGTTATTTGTAACAAAAATCTAAACTATTCCTTTATTGAAAGCAATAAA
>MU761187.1:26368-86640 GCA_026770625.1 Nicotiana glauca | reverse complement strand
GGGGGGGGGGGGGGGGGGGGGCTATATCTATAATGAAACCAATCAGGGAGTGGAGACCCTATTTTGGAAAGGAGACGAGGGAGTGGAGACCCTATGTCTAAACTAAAATCAACTAGGGAGTGGAGACCCTATATTGGAAAAACAGACTATGGAGTGGAGACCCTATGTCTAAAATAAAACTCAACTAGGGAGTGGAGACCCTATGTTGGAAAAGGCGACTATTGACTTGTGTACCTATGCTAAAATGAACCAAGAAGGATTTTTTTCTTTTTTTTCGAAAAACCAACATTTTGTTTTTGAAAAAATCATTCTTTTAAATTGAGACTTCCCTTTTTTTTTCTTCAAATTATCCTAGGAGAATTTCGTTAGACTAGGTTTTCTATCTTAAGAGAAAGATTCATCACACTAAGATTTCTATCTTAGGAGAAAAATCCATCAAATTAAGATTTTGATCCTAGTAGAAAATTCATCAGACTAGGTCCCTTTTTGGTTATCTTAGGAGAAAAATTCATCAGATTAAGATTTTGATCCTAGGAGAAAGTTCATCAGACTAGGTCTTTTTTATTATCTTAGGAGAAAGGTTCATCAGACTAAGATTCTATCCTAGGAGAAAGTTCATCAGACTAGGTCTTATCTTAGGAGATAAATTCATCACACTAAGTTGTTGATCCTAGGTGAAAGTTCATCAGACTAGGTCTCTTTTTTGGTATCTTAGGAGAAAGATTCATCAGACTATGATTTCTATCCTAGGAGAAAGTTCATCAGACTAGGTCTTCTATCTTAGGAGAAAGATTCATCAGACTAAGATTTTGATCCTAGGAGAAAATTCATCAGACTAGGTCTCTTTTCTTATCTTTAAGAGAAAAATTCATGAGACAAAGATTTTGATCCTAGGAGAAAGTTATCAGACTAGGTCTTTTTTTCTCTTTCTTTTTTTTGGTATCTTAGGAGAAAAATTCATCAGACTAAGATTTATATTGGGAGGAAAATCCATCAGACTAGGACTTTTTATCTCAGGAGGAAAAATATAAAATCAATGGCAAGATTTTATGCACAATAAAAAGATAAATAAAGGAAAAGATTTGAGAAACTTCCCTTTGTCGGCTCTTCTCTTCTTCTTCTTTTTTTCTTCTCTATTTTTTTTTTTGTTTTTTTCTTCTTCTTTTTTCTTGTTTTCTTTTTTTATATTTATTTTGAAGCACTTTTCTTGCATTGCTTTGTTTCTGTTTCCCACAAAGAAAAAATTGTTAGTTTTGAAAATAGTGGTCGATTTGAGGCCTTGAATATTATGCAGCTTGGCTTCTGTTCTATAATCTTGAAATGGTTTCAAGAGACTTTTGCTCTTCATCAACCCTAATTGTTTCACACCCAGTACCATTTGTATTTATGGCTCAATCAGCCTTATCCCAATTGAAGATCTTTGCTCAGGTAACCTTTTCCAATATATTGAATGACTTCCTGTTTGTTAGCAATTTTTCTGTCAGAAAGAATCACAAGTTATCTTTGCTTGCGCCAAGTAGGCTGACAAGAGTCTTTGTGGGGAAGCTTTTGTATGAATCCTCAAGGCATATTGACAATAACAACTGAGTGTGCAGACCAAATTTACTTTGTGCAATTGAAAAGCTGATAGCAGAATTTGAAATCTTTTCCTGCTTGTTTTGACAAGGACTGATTCAGGGTGAAGGACACAAAGGATGCAAAGAAACAAGTATCAACAAGAAATGCCCTTGTGGGAAGGACAGAAGGAAGTGTTCGTTTTCTTTCTTTTTTACTTTTTTAATAACTAGTTTTAATGATCATGACATGCATTTTGGACTTAACGGCATGATCTATCGAACTACTCCAATCTTTCCTTTTACCATTCTTATGACCTTTGAAGTCAAGCTTGTTCGTGCCAATCCTTTGCATCAGCTTCATGACCTACTTTTGACTAGTCGTGCCCAAAGGATTTTTATCAACAAGCCTTTCTCATTTATTCATCTCCGCTTACCGTCGTCTTGCAGTGCCCGTAAAAGTTTTCACTAATACGACTCTCTTATTTTTCTTATTTTTCTTTTCTCTCCCCTTCTTTTTTGTGAGCAACTTAACAGTGTTTAATGTCGCGTGGTAGCCGTTGTTCATTACATACTTCTCTCGGCATTCTTGAAGGCATATCGGGAGGTCTTTAGTTGGAAGGATTTTGGATAGGTTGGAAAGAAAGGATGGCATGAAGGCTCAAAAAGACTAAAGATGACGGGGTTGTATACTTACAACTCTTGGAATCTACTCTTTCAAAAGTGAAATAAAATCTTCCCCAGTTTCAGCTATTGAGATTTTTTTTGGATTTTTATTTTTGGGATTTTTCTTTTTTGAATTCTTATTTGGTTGGACCGAACCGTGAGGCTACCTACGTATCCTTTTTTAAGGAATCAGGTCGAACGTAATTCAAACATCTGTCCTAATAATTTTTTTTTCATCTTTCTTTCTATATCTTTTTCTCTCTTTTTTGTTTCTTTTTGTTTTCAAGATAAGTAGCCCCACTTTCTATTTTTCGAGGGCATGTACCTTTGACAATTCTTTTCTTCTTCTTTTTTTTTCTTTTTCCTTAGGAATTTCTAAAATCTTCCCCAGTTTGCACTTTTGGGGTCATGCCTTTTTGGGTCTTTCTCAGTGTAAATTTGTATGAGCAATACTTTCCTCATTGTGAATGACCCTTGTCATTTTGGATGGCTTTTCTTGGATTGTCTTGATGTAAAAGATGCATTTTGCCACTAACTGGTCGATTTTAAGTTGTCTGGAATACCCCTTCTATTGAAAACACTTTCTATCTCTTAGTGCTAAACAGATTTCAACCCATCTTATTATCCTTAAGCCTGATCTTCTCAAATGATTCAAAATGTAGAGATCCTTAACTTTCATGAGCATGACCGCTTTGGTTCCATGTAAACTTAGCTCATGCTTATTTTCAAAATGTTTCATCTGTCTATTCTTCTTCAAAAGTGTCTCTTTCTCACTTATGTAATTCAAGACTTAATTAATTTTCTAAGGTCTAGCCCAAAATTCCGCATCCATGTCATGTCACTAGAACTAGCATGAAAAGAATTATGCTCAAAATGGACACAAAATGACAGGCTATTTTTTATTGAATGAAGGATAGCAGGATCCGATAACACAAAAGAAGAAGAAAAGACGACAAAAATAAACTGCCATGGCTGAAGGAGGAGTGACTTTCCAGTTACTAAGCAACATCTTGGCCACACATTCGCACATCAGCATTAGTACGGCATTTGACCATTTTGATTGCTTTGGATTCAACACTCAAATTTTAACAATCATCCCGAGCAGCCCATGTTTTGTTGCTCAAATCTAGTAAAGTCAACACCACATTTGCCTCCATTTTTAATTTTTCGCCGCCAACTTGCCTACTTACCCGTTCGTGACCTTGGATCAACAACAATGGTGCTTGTTCCATTGGTTGAGAAGATGTCTTTATTTCCGAGAGATCTTGGATTGTTTTTGTCACTCGCCATTGCAAAGTAGCAAACCGACCACCCTTGACTAACTTTTATTTCAAAACAACAAGCATGTTAGAATAAACACTCTCTTTCTTTTTCCTTATTTTTTTTCCTCTCTTTTTTTCTTTTTTTTTTTTTGTTTCTTTTATCACTCCTTTCTTTTTCAAAATCGTTTGATCGAACCTGATGTGGGTTTCCTACGTGTCATTTGAGAACATGAATCAGATCTTGTGTAATTCGGGAAGATCAGGAATAAAGTAAATAAACTAACCTTTTTTTTTTGAATTATGAATTTTCATTTTATTTTTTCGAAAGAAAAACTTATAAAGAAGAAAGAGAATATATTTGGATTTTAATTTTTCTTCAAACGTTTTGCAAAGAAAGACTTCTAAAGAAAAGAGAAATATTTTTTTGAGTATCGACCTTTTTTTTTCTTTTTTCTTGGAATTTCGAAAGAAAAACTTCTAAAGAATAAAGAAAATATTAGATTTTTGAAATTTTATTTTGAATCTACGAAAGAAATGCCTCTAATGAAAAAGGAAATATTTTTGAATCTTGAATTTTCTTTTCAATTTTTGAAGAAGAATGAAAAATATTTTTTGATTTTGAGAAGAAATTAAAAGAAAATATTTTTGTATATTTTTTTTTTAAAAAATTGAGGTCTAAAATAAAGACTTTCTAAAGAAGCAAATAAAGGAAAATATTTTTTTGCATTTTTTCAAAATTGTCGGCCGGAACCGATGAGGTTTGTCTACATATCTCACATCCGGTGAGAATCAGACCTGCGTAGTTCAGCAAATTTTGACATAATAAAAACAATACCAAATATTTTTGAAAAAAAATTTCTTTCTTTTTTTTTCCAAAATTTCGGCAGAGTTCGGTACTTTTTCAAATAACGGAATTTTTAGAACTGGGTAAATTTTCTATCCTACCTCACTCTTGGTTTTTCTCTCTATTTCCTTTTCCTAGCCAGCCAACATGCAACTCGAAGCAAATAATTACACAAGTAGCACGTAAAATATTCATTAGGATGGTCTTTCAATTTGGGTACACCTGTCCTAGACGGACCAACCCCTGTGTTGAGTCCCCAAATTCAGATGCACGTGATGCAAACAAGCGTTCCTACTAGGGATCCGGCGTGAGGCTATGTTATACTAGGTTTTAAAACCTAGGTGTATTGTTCTAGACCTAGCTTACCCAAGCGGACAGCTCGAGCCAAGGGAGGCAGCGTACCGGGAATACAGAAGCTTCACTGGCTTTGTAACTTGTCCGAACCTTGTTCTAAAATTAGGATAAGACTCTAACGGAAAAGAAGTCACATGAAGTGCACACTTCCCTGATGATTTAGAAGACTTAGAGAGAGAAGGGTTTCATAACAGTTTTATATACAATTCAAATAATATCAAAGTGGTAAGAGCGGCAATTAGCCCATTAGGCTCAACATGTAAAATCAGATAAAACAAGCCAACTATAACAGTTATTCTAAGCTCGAATTCTTAAACCCTGAACCAAAGTTCTGGGTTTGGGTCACCAGCAGAGTCGCCAGCACTGTCACACCTCCTTTTTAGACACTAAAAGGTATATATAAGGGAGTTTTTCCAATTTATTGACATTATTCGAAATGGGATTATTTATTTATTTCAGAGTCGCCACTTGGGATAATTCATAGTGTCCCAAGTCACCGGTTTATTTTAAAATCCCAAATCGAGGAAATTTTTATTTTTTTTTAAGTTCGCGAACCAGAAATTCTAGATAAGGAATTCCGTTAACCCAGGAGAAGGTGTTAGGCATTCCCGGGTTTTTTGGTTCTAGCACGGTCACTTAAACTATTAATATTTACATATTATCTGATTTACTACATGTTTTAAACCTATTGTGCATTTTTACTTATTAACCGCTTTTAATTATTTTTTTAAGGAAAAATCAATGCTATTTAAAATACATCTTAAACCACGCTGCATGAAATGCATTCGTGGTTCGCAACACGCTTTTTTTAACATTGTTGGAAATTAGAGCCGAGTACATGAAATTCACACCCGAATTTATAAATTAAAAATCACAACTACGTCACGGGAACCGTACCCGTAGTTATAATTAATTATTTAATTAACGCGCCTCAAGCAAGCTACGATGTTTATGAATATTAACGGCCGAAGTGTTCTCCTAACGATCAAATTAAACAAGATAAAAATCAAATAAATTATCCATGGGCAAAACAACACTTTTCCTTAGCTTTTATCGTCAGCTCTTCCAGAAGCTTTGACCTCATTGCAACTTCTTCTCTGAATTTCTCTTCTGCAACATATAGAGGCTTCAAAAGTTTTACCATATCATCATTGAACTTGACCTCTTGAAATCCCTAGCCATTAGCAGCATCAAGATACGACATGATGCAAATTGGCAAATATTTGAACCCACTTTTCCAGTGGGCTGGCCATTGAAATTATACTATATCATAGGAGAAGGAGCCAATTTGGTTAATGAGAAGCTACGGTTCTATTAAACCTTAGTACCACTCCACATTGACTATACAAACTTAATAACTAAAACTTAACATTATACACTCATCAATAGATAATAGCACCGAGCAATGAAATATGAAGCCATTTGGATCTACAACTTACAATACAAAGAAAACAACGCAGCCAGGGAACATTCACAATTTATAATTTAACACAGTTATACTTTAACATACTATCATCCATAAAACAAGTATAATAATGAAAAAGAGTAATAAAGTAAGCTAATAATAGTATAGAAGTGAAAGAAGGAATTTGAACCTTTAATGCTGAATTTGATAGGTATACAAAGGAGTTGCACCAAAAGGAACAAAGGACACAAACTACTGATCGGAACACCGAACCGGCGACGGAACCTCGAACGGAAGATTGGGACTCATAGCTTCGAGCGACCTTGCAAACATAGTGATTTAGAGGCTATTTTTATGAGGTTTGAAGGAGCCTATTCGTGGGGAAAGTTGCTGAAATTTTAGCAAAAAAAAGGTGTTGATTTTTGGACAGATTTTGCGGTTGTATTACTGTGGAGTTTGGAGATGAAAACGGTGATGGTTTGGGGAGTTTTTCCCGTGTGCTCGATGCTTACGTGAATGGGAAGAAGTAGAAGAAGCAGCAGCGGTTACTGTGTGTTTTCCGGCGGGGTCTACAGCTGAAAAAGAAAGAGCAGCAAAGGTCATTTGTGTTGTGTCTGCGGTTATTGGTCTGGTTGATGTAGAGGAGCAACGGCGGGTTATTTTGCAGAATATGTAGCAGAATCGTGGAAGGGTCTCATTTTGGAGGTGAAGTCGAGAAGAAGCTTCGGGGGATGGTCGTGTATTCTTGCCTAAGAGTCTGTGTGAGAGGAGGATAGTTTATGGAAGAGAGAATGAGTGAGGGGATAGTGGGTAGATGAGTGGGGAACATGAGTGGAGAAAGTGGGTAGTGAGTGGAAAAAGTGTGGAAAGTGGGTAGTGAATGGAGAAAGTGGGGGAAGTGGAAAGTGAGTGGGAAAAGTGGGAATAAATTCAAACATGGTCAAAAATTAGGTGCTCACACTTCATAAGGCATGAATTTCTTACTCAGGTAATATATGTTTTGCTCCTTTCTTCCTGTCTCATCATGTTGTCCCAGAATACATCCGAAAGCTCCATCCAATACAGACATATAGAGTAGCAAAGGTCGTCCAAGTTCTGGTGGGACTAGAACTGGTGGTGTGGACAGGTACTCCTTGATCTTGTCAAAAGCCTTCTAACATTGTAATGGATAATGATAAAAAACAAATGCATTTGATTAAAATTTAGAAAATCGTTCAGACAAAGCTTCGCTCGATGAATCAAGCATTTATTTTGAAACAAGGAAGTCTTAAAACAAAATTACTGGAAATCTTAAATGCCTATAATGGCTATAGAGGTAAATTCTGCCAAGCTACACAGGTACTCTGCGGGCTTGGGATGGTGTGGCGGTCTAGTTTCAGAGAGCAACTCCCTTTGCCACAGTCTAAATGGTGAGGCCTTCTTCCTCCTCCTCCTCAATTATGGCACCGCAATCCATATCCTCATCTTCCAAGAACAAATCCTTCAATCCAGCTAGTGCTTATTCTTCTGAAGTTCCCCATATTTTGTCGGCCTGGTGGAAAGCCAGTTCCAAACGTGGCACTGGCTGCTCAAGAGGGTAATATGGTCCACTCCATGGAGGTGACCAATTCCTATACTTTTGCCATGTTTACTGGTATCTGAGCCCAAAGGTGGTACCATGATTTTTCAGTTATATTGGCTTGGTGATACATTGGAGGTTCTTTCCTAACCTTTGCCGGGTTCATATCTGGACCACGCTTATATGCTTTCTATTTTGCTACTCCATCACTTATACTTCTCGAAGGCATTGACCCGTTCGATATGATGATAGGTTTCCCCTCCTAGCCTCCTTCTATGTCCAATGGCCGGGATGGTTTGAGTGGTGTAGATGGGGTTACTTCCATCCCCTTGAATGATCACCTCCTGACGATTCCATTCAAACTTTATGGCTTGATGTAGAGTGGAAGGAACGACTCAAGTGGCATGGATCCACGGTTGTCCCAACAGAAGACTGTATGAAGCTGGTATGTCGAGCACCTAAAACTCAATGTCGAACCAAGTTCGCCCCATCTGCAAGCAAAGGTTGATTTCCCCCATTGTGGCCCTCTAGTACCCATAGAAAGCCTTTACATTCATGCTTCCTACTCGTATGTCGTGGAAACCTTTGTCCAACCTCTTCAGAGTATCTAATGGACAAATATTTAGGCTCCAACTTCTATCAACTAGGACCCTAGCAATGAACTTATCTTCAAACTATACTGTGATATGCAAAGCTCGTTCGTGGAAGATAATCTTATGGCTCTCCAGTACTTGCCCAACCATGTTGGCCATTTCTTCACTTGTGATGTTATTGGGTACATAAGCCTCGCACGGTACTTTTATCAACTCATTCTTGTGTGCCTCTGAATTCGTCAATAGTAACAGGATAGATATCGGATAAGGACTTTGTTCAGATGGTCGATGACAGAATACTCCTTTGCATGTATTTTCCTCCACAGGTCATTTGACCCGGTCTCAGTGATGGGTTGCCTAGTAGTAGCCCCTTTACTTGATTCTCCCAAATGTTCCAGTGTATAGACTCTTCCAGTTCTAGTCATTCCTTGTGCAGCATCAGATTCCTCTACCTTGGCCTTTCCTTTTCACCGAGCCTCGGCAATATAATCCCAGGGTATTTCCTTTGATTTGAATGAGGGTGCGGTTGACACCGTCACACTAAAAGGTGTGACCACTTTTACTTTAAATGGAGTAGAGGTGGCTGCGGGCAGAACCACTTCCACCACGAATGGCACTGATGTGGTTACCTCAACGTCAATAGGTGCCTGAGTCTGAACTGTAATAGGAGTAAGCGTGACAGCAACCTTAAATTCATCTCCCTCTCGAATAAGCCTGATTGACCCCTCAAGGTCCTATTCTTTATTTGTCTCTATCAAATGTACACCATTACCTATGTGATCGGGGTGGGGATTGTTGTGGACATTAAGTGCGGCCTCCTTTGCTTGTATGACCTTGTTGTCAATGAGTGTCTGGATCTTATACTCCAATGTTCGGCACTCAGCAGTGGTGTGCCCTTTAATGCTAGAATGGTACGCACAGGTTTTGTTCGAGTTGACCCATTGGGATGGATTTTCTAGTGCCACAGCAGGAACAGGAGTTACGTACCCTACATCTTTCAGCCTTTCATATAGTTGATCGATGGGCTCAGCAATGGCCGTGTATTGTCTGGCAAAAAGTGATCGCGACATACTCCGAACTACTAATTAAGTAACGAGATAGGGTCAGAGCGGCTTTTACCCGATTTAGGCTCGGGATCGATATCCACAGAGAGCTAGAATTTGGAATCGAATATCTATCTAGAGTAGAATTGCGTATGCATTCCAAATTACACTTCTATTCATTTTTGGGGTTTTAGTTTACTTCTACTATTATCAAAATACAAATGGTAATTGCAACTAAATTATGCTAAGAGTTATAATGCTACGAGTTGCTCAAATAGGTTTAAAAGGCACTAGGGTAGTGACTTCCCCCTAGGTGGTCAATTGAAGGGTGCTTGAATCTAACGAACGTTTGACATATTTGGGGAGTATGATATAACCGTTGCACGACATTACCCACTCTACACCTCTCGATGGTCCGAGTGATTTTTCCCGAATTGGCTTTCTCAAGACCAATTGGGTATGAAAATTTACACAAGCAACTAGGGTTCAATTCGGGTATTACTCTTTCGATGTCTAACCCTTTAATTGGGGCTATAATATCTTGAGTACGCCCCAATTCATTGTTGGACCAATTTGGGAGACTTAAGCTTTCTTTCTCAAGAAGATCTCAAGTCAACTCAACACAAACTAGTATTTGCAACCACTATTCCAGAAATTAGCCATGAAATTGGCCTAAATAACAAACACTCATAGTCAATTTAGCCCTAAATTACAAGACCCATCAATTACCCACATTAGGGTTGAGCCACAAAACTAGCTTATGGGTCTAGCTACTCATATTTAGAGAAGAAAAGCAATAAATAGATGAAGATAATCTCACATTAATTAATCACTAAGTCAAACACAAAGATTCAATGATTAAAAGTTGCTAAAATTGCCCAAAATAGCTTAGAAAGTCGAAACCACGAGCGCAGCTGCTTAATTACAATATTTGATGCCCTAAAATGGAAAAAGAAGCTATTTATACCGGGCTAAAAAATCTAGACAAAAATGCCCCTGCGGGTTAGTGCGGACCATACAAATGGCCTGCGGTCCGCACTAGGGCTTTGGGCTTGAAACTTCAACTCTCTGAACTCGGGCAATGCGGACCGCACATAATGGACTGCGACCACAGAGGCTTCTAGTGTGGTCCGCACAAAGTGGACTACGGACCGCATTGACTTGAAAACTCCAAATTGCAACTTTTCTGATTCTTGGTTCTACGGGTCGTACTAAATCGAATGCGGCCGCATTGCCTTTAGTGCGGACCGCACAAAACCTAGTGCAGCTGCACTGCCACTTTGTGTGGAAATTAGCTTCTCTGAATCTCCTACTACGGACCGCACAAAGTGGTGTGCGGCCGCACTTGGCCTGTTTTTCCTGAGCTTGTCTTGTCGTTGGCACTTGTACAAGTTTCACTCCTTTTGAGCTGATCTTTGACATCTCGTCACTTTGATGATCGAACCTGCAACCAAGTACAACTTGTGAGACTTTTTGAGACTATTTTGTATGAATTTCTAATTAAAGCATAAGCAAGAAGGAGTATAAAATGTATCAAAATCCCTAGTTATCAACTCCCGCAGACTTAAGATTTTGCTTGTCCTCAAGCAAACAAAATAAGACCCACCCCTTAAGAGAATGTCCAAGAAAAATTTTAGCTGTCCTAAAGTGACCTAAACTAGACTCAATTGGGACCAACAATATCCCTCAATACACATGAATCATTAACACATTTACTCTTTTAAAACGTCGTGGATCAAGTGCGACACAAGAGCATCAAGAATTGACTCAACACGTCAAAGAACTCTTTTGTATTACTTTGGTCATTATGGAACCCAAACTCACACATCCTCAACTCTCCCTAAGAAATCCTCACCTTTAAAATAGTATCACTCAGAACGAGGATAATGGGAATTCACTAATTTCTCTCAAGAAAATCCACAAGTCCAGCTCTAGGTACCATATGCTTGCCTCTTATGTGAGTATCCACTAATGTAAGCTTCATTCAACTCAAGATCATATAGGGCTTTCCTGGAGGCATTGTGAAGGCTTTTGGTTCAGAGTAGGAAATGTTTTGGTCTAAGTAGGTTCAATCTTTCTTTAAGCACTTCTTTTGATTCATTTGGCATCCATTCACTTTACTCTTTGAGTCATTTCACTTCTTTCTAAGGGGTCAGAGAGACACACTGTCACTCTTTCTTATGCATTTCAAACCTTTTCTCCTTTTTCAACTTTCCACACCTTTCATTCTTTGCTTTTCTTTCTTTTTTTATTCTTTTTCGCATTAAACTTTCTTTTTGTCTTTTTGCTTTTCTTTATTTTTCATTGCCTTTCCTTTTTTTCATTTTTGTGCGTTTTTTACCACTTTGTTGAAGTCCTCTTCTCTCCCCCCCAAACTTATACTTTTGCCATGTGCTAAAGGAAAGATCAGGTGCCAAGAGAGGGTATCTTTTAGAACGGGTATAGGCTTGTATCATGGTTCTTGAAGGAAAAAGGTTTGTGGCTCAAAAGGGTTAACTAGGGATCTTATCATTGGTAAGTTATGGAAGTGTTCAAGCTATCATTTGGATCAAGGAGAGCCTATAGTCATGTCTCAAGTCAAAATTCACTTAGGATTTCGCCTCAACAAACATTCAGGGCAAGTTCTAGACAAATGACTCGAGACATGGACTTGCAATATGATTACTCACCACACAAGCTATGGGATTGCTAAAGACACAGAGTCGAGGGCCCACAATGACCCGAGATAAGATTTAAGCTCACAATGGTCCCAAAAAACCACTTGATAATTATCGGTCAACACAAGGGTCTAAAGTTAATGACTTTTACCATCCTAAACGCAACAAATTATTTTTTATCATAAGATAAAAAGGCAAATGTGCTAGGTCCAAGTGAAGCTTTACTTGAGGTACCCTTAACTACTAACAACTAAAAATAAAAAGAAAAACGGACTCAAACCCTTAAGAAGGTTGTCACACCATCTATAATTGGGAAGAGCCACTCGGTTCACACAACACTCTACCTTTGGAAAGAATCGTGGCATTAAGAAAACCAAAGGCTTATTGCAAACTTTTAAAACAAGAAGCTACAAATCACAAATAAGAAGCTAAGAATGAAAAGTTTGCCGAAAGTAGAATGAATATATACAAGAGAGGATTTGAATATACAATAGATGGGATGAATATGTACAATGTAACATAACTTTATATACATACCCAAAGTAAAATAAAAGTGCGATAAATGTAGCGAAATATCAAAATTATTTACATACCAAAGATGAAAAATCAAGAAATCATAAAAAATGTTAATATATACAGTCATCCAAAATGTAGGGCCCACCCCCCCCTCCCCCCCAAAATGAAAGCTGAAATTGTCCCCAATGCCAACTAGTCTAAATAAATTACGAAAAAGAAAAGGGAAAAGGATATAAAAAAACTCCTTATGGCCCGTCTGTCTGCATAGGCTCGTGTGTGGTCCCTGGGCCCTCTCTATGCTCGAAAACCTCATACTGGTTCTCTGTAACCTGCTGCTCTGCTACTGGGACCTGGGCCTGGACCTGGACAGACTCTGGAGCTGGTGCATCTTGTAGATGAATGGAGGAGGTCTCATGTGGGTCTGCCAGCTGGATGACTTCATCGTCAGCTCCAGGAATCATCATCTTCCTCTTGGAAGTACTCTGTGACTACTCTGGTTGGGGATGCTCTGTTGGTGCTGGGTCCTGGAGCAATAATTCTAAAGGCAGGTGATCTGCCTTCAGTTTGTCAACATCTACTCGTAGCTCCTTCAAGGACTCCTTGGGGGCCCGTGTCTTCCTCAACTTCTTGTGCTCTCTCGCAAGTTCCTTCAGAGCCTTGCTGTGTGAGTCAACTTCGTTTGTGAGCACTGCCTGAGTGTCAAGGATTTTCTTTTAGTTGTCTAGTATCTCCTTGAGTGCATCCTCTATCGATTGTGAAACATGTGGAGCTGGAGGTTCCGATTGAGCCTCTACAATGGTGGCCAAGGTGGACAACTTGGATGAGGCAGTCTGCATCTAGCTGTTGATACTCAGAAGTGCCTGGCTCAGTTGGTGGGCAATAATGGGATGGGCCCGAGAAGATGGGATCTCCGGGCCTGCTAAGGTGGATGGACCAGCAGGAGTGGCTGCGGATGAGGAAGGACCAGGAGGGATATTTGTGGAAGTAGAGGTATGCTCAGCAGGAGCCACTACCACAACTGGCTCTTCAGACTGGCCAGTTGGAGCAGTAGTTGTACCTTTGAAGTTCTTGCTCTTGGGGTTGTCATCCCCCTGCATGTTGTACCAGGAAAAAGGGGCTTTCGCCTTGACTCTGATCTCGAAGGGCCTCTTTTCCACCTCAAGTCCCGTAAGTACATAGTGAGGGTACTGGGGAACGGATAGCTTCTGTCATGCTCGCTACCCACAATTGAGATAATCCTCGACATCACATTCCCCACATTTCTTGGGTACCTCGCCATGATCAAAGCTACCAAACCAGCCTGGTAAAGAGAAAGGGTGTTGTCATGAGTCATGGGGTCCAACCTACTACATACAAACCCACCCCCGTGCCTCAACGTTTGAACTCCGCCTCAGAATTTTGACTCCAGCAATCAACCAATCATGGGTGGTACCTGGGATTGCCAGATATTGTGCCAACCATGGACAGACCTCCTCGCCCATTTCCATATTCGCCATGCAAAGGGTCTTGTCCTCCTCATTAAAGCCAAGGTATCCGTTGATGTACTTCCCATCAAATAACACTGTCAGATTCTGAACCTTGGTCACTTTGGAGCCCTTTTTTATGTGGGCTACATTGCAGTAAAATCCTTTGACCAGGTGTTCGTTGGCATCCACACACTTATCTAGAAAATGTTTCCAGCCCACTCTTGTCGTAAACTGCCTCGGTACATTGGGATTGTGAGGTAACAAGTCTCTATGAATAAAACTCTGCTCCGAGATTAACTTTCTCACCGGCCACCACTCCCTAGATTTATGGTATGCCACCTCACTAACAAATATATCTTGAGGCTCACCTCGTTCTGCTACTTCCTCATCATCTCCTACTGCATCCTCCCCAGATAATGAAGTTGTGGGAGAGGTGGAGTATTCCCCACTACCTGCAGTTGAGCCCTCAGATGACTTACAAAATACATTTGTTGGTTCTTGGGCAGTGGGTAATTGTTGAGGAGTGTCTCTTAGCCTAGGTCTCTTTGGCTAGTCTTCCATGTACTCTGGCACGGAGTCTGAATAAATCTTCCGTGATGGCTCATACTCACTCCCTGAGGAATGGGAAGCAGCTCTATCAGTAGCTTTTATCAGTTTTCTTGTCTTTTTAATACTTTCCCGGACTTGGGGAGTGAGTTTGATCATTTTCAGCTTCCCTCCCCAGGAAGATTCACCTCTACCTTGTTGTTTAGACCCTTTACCCCATTTTTTAACCATTGTCTGCAATCACAATCAATTAAACTTGTTAATATAAATCTAATAAGTTTAGAACCAAAGTTGCAGAACAGACATGAAAATTGCAGACAATTCTCAGAAACCACCCAGTGCGGACCGCAAAAAATAGTGTGCGGCCGTAAAGGGGCCAGTGCAGACCACACAAAATTGCAATGCGGTCCGCATAGGGGTAGGATTCAGACTACCCACCCTCTGTATCTAGGTAGTGTGGACCGCACAAAATGGTGTGCGGCCGCACAGGGGCCAGTGCGGTCCGCACGAAATGTAGTTTGGCCGCAGTATCCAAAATTCAGCTTCCCCAAAGTTCATCAATACGGTCCGCACAAAATGGTAGTGCGCCACACAGGGGAACCGCGGACCACACAGAATCGATTGCAGTCCACACTGAATGCCCAGTTATGGAACTGACTTAGGGTTCATGAATTTTTGCTTTTAAGTCCCATTTTCACCTAATTAATGTCCCTAAGTGATTGCCTAGTGCATTGTACTAACTAAGTCTACATGAAACACAAATTTAACTAACCTAACCTAAGCAATTGAAGAAATATACGAAAGGAAGAAAATAGAGCTAAGAAAAAAAAAATAACAAAAATTAAAGCAATTAACTTGACATTTAGTTACCAGTTATGAGATGGGGAGCAGATTACAAGTTCGGATGATTAATTACGAGCAAGATGAGTATTGAACATTGTTTTTGTAGGTCTGAGAGTCAATAGTGCAAAAAGGGTAAAAGGAGACCCTCAGGCCCTATTTATAGAAAAACCCTAGGGCCCAGTCTTACCTACTAGTGTGGACCGCACAAAATGGACCGCGGTCCGCACTACACTTTTTTGTTCAAGTTCACACAGGCACCCGACTACGGTCCGTACAAAATGGACTGTGACTGCAGTGGCAAACTTCAGAGAGTTGTATTTTCACACTTTCTTCAGTGCAGTCTGCACAGAATGGACTGCGACCGCATTGACAACTTCAGAGACCTGCTCATTTTTCTTTTCTTTTTATCTACTATGTCCTGCACTGCATTAACACAATCATGTACATCTCACAACCAGTTAGCCAGAAAATCAATCCTACACTATGATGAAAATCAAATAAAAACAAGAGAAACACATGGGTTGCCTCCCAAGAAGCGCCTGATTTAACATCGCGGCATGATGCATGTTACCATCCAATCATTTGAAATACACAAGAGCCACCATATGGCTATCATCAAACTTCCCCAAATAGTGTTTGACCTGATGCCCATTCACTCTAAAAACTTCCCCGCTCTTGTTCTTTAAATCAAGAGCACCAAACGGGGTCACACACACTACTTCAAACGGTCCGCTCCACTTTGACTTCAGCTTTCCCGAGAACAACCTTAGTCGAGAATTGAATAAGAGCACCAAATCTCCCACCTTGAACTCCTTGCCCCGAGTATATTTGTCGTGAAGGTATTTCATTTTATCCTTATACATGGACGAACTAGAGTAGGCATGGAACCTAAATTCATCAAGCTCATTGAGTTGCTCCACCCGAAGATTAGCAGCTATATCCCAATCAAGATTCAACTTCTTCAAGGCCCACAAGGCCTTATGCTCTAACTCCACTAGTAGATGACATGCTTTCCCAAATACCAACTGGTACGATGACATACCAATTGGGGTATTGTAAGCGGTCAGGTAAGCCCATAGAGCATCATCTAACTTTTTAGACCAACCGGTCCTATTAGCATTGACTGTTTTGGACAAAATGCTCTTGATCTCCCTGTTGGACAATTCAACCTGGCCACCTGCTTGAGGATGATAAGGTGTAGACACTTTGTGGTTGATACCATACTTGGAAAGCAAGGGATCAAAAGCTCTATTACAAAAATGCGATCTTCCATCACAAATAATTGTCCGAGGAGTGCCAAACCTTGTGAAAATGCTCTTCTTTAGAAATGCCACCACACTCCTAGCTTCATTGTTAAGCAAGGCAATGACCTCAACCCATTTTGAGACATAATCAATCGCTACAAGAATGTAGGAGATTCCGCATGAGCTTACAAAAAAGGGCCCATAAAATCGATACCCCGTACATCAAAGATATCCCCTTCGAGATGGTGTTTAGAGGCATCTCATCTTTCTTGGAAATTACGCCCGCTCGTTAAAATTGATCACAACTTTTTACTAGATCACTTGAATCTTTGAACAAGGTTGGCCAATAAAAACTACAACTCAAAACTTTTGAAGTTGTCCTCGCCCCTCCATGATGGCCACCATAGGGGGAGGAATGACAAGCCTCTAGGATGCTAAATTGCTCCTCCTCAGGTACACACCTACAGATCACTCCGTCGGTGAAAATCTTGAACAAGTATGGCTCGTACCAATAGAAGTCCAGAGTATCCCGTTTGAGCTTCTTCCTTTGGTTAGAAAAGAACTCACACGGGATGATGCCAGTCATAAGGAAATTAGCAATATCGGCAAACCATAGCATATCACTTATTGACACAGAAAGTAGCTTCTCATCGGAAATGCATCATTGATCTCTAGGCCATCACACGGCCATCCTTCCTCCTCCAAGTGGGACAAATAATCCGCAACTTGGTTTTCACTACCCTTTTGGTCCACAATTTCTAGATCAAATTCTTGAAGTAGTAATACCCATCGCATCAACCTTGCCTTGGAGTCCTTCTTCGTCATCAAGTACCTAAGGGCGGCATGATCGGTGTGCACTCTGACCTTGGCCCCCATAAGATATGGCCGAAACTTTTCCATTACGAACACTATGGCCAACAACTATTTCTCGGTTATCATGTAGTTCCTTTGATCCTCATTCATGGTCTTGCTTGCGTAGTACACCGGATGAAATATTTTGTTAACCTTTTGACACAAAACAGCCCCAACCGCAACGTTGCTCGCGTCGCACATGAGCTCAAAAGGCAAGCTCTAATTTGGTTCGGTAATGATAGGGGTAGTGGTCAACTTAAGCTTGAGAAGCTCAAATGCTTGCATACATCCCTGATCAAACACAAACTTGACATCCTTTTCTAGTAGCTTGCACAATGGGTTTACCACCTTCAAAAAATCTTTTATAAATCTCTGGTAAAATCCGCGTGCCCAAGAAAACTCCTCACCCTCTTAATAGAAGTGGGGGGGGGGAAGCCTTGAAATCACCTCTATCTTGGCTTTGTCAACTTCAATCCCATGCTTTGAAATTTTGTGGCCCAACAATTTGCCCTCCTCAACTATGAAGTGGCATTTTTCCCAATTGAGTACGAGATTTGTGTCTTCACAACGGGCCAAAACTCTATCCAAATTTCCCAAACACTCTTCAAATGAATCACAAACCACACTAAAATAATCCATAAAGACCTCAAAAATATCTTCCACCATATCGGTGAAAATAGCCATCTTGCATCGTTGGAATGTCGCCAGGGCAAGTAAATATGGTCTTCTCCTAATCCTCCAGAGCGATTAAGATTTGATTATATCCCGAATATCCATCAAAAAAGCAATAAAAGGCACACCTAGAAAGGCGATCAAGCATTTGGTCAAGGAATGGCAATGGGAAGTGATCCTTGCGGGTCACCTTGTTCAGCTTTCGTTAGTCCATACATACCCTCCATCTAATAACTGTCCGAGTGGGAATAAGTTCATTGTTGTCCTTTGTCACCACAGTCATACCGCCTTTTTTTGTCACACACTGCACCGGAGAAGTCCATGAGCTATCGAAAATGGGGTACACAACCCCGGCATCTAACCACTTTATCACTTCTTTCTTCACCACTTCTTTCAATGATTCATTCAACCTCTTTTGATGTTCCAAGGAGGGTTTTGCATCATCCTTTAGAGTAATCTTGTGCATACATAATGCGAGGCTTATTCGTAGAATATCAGCTAGAGTCTATCCAATTGCCTTTTTTGCTTTTTAAGCACCGCCAATGTGTCATCTACCTGCATGTTAGTAAGATAAGAGGAAAGAATAACTGGTAAAGTAGAACTAGGGCCTAAGAATTCATACCTAAGGTATGCAGGTAATGGATTCAACTCCAGCACCAGGGGTTCCTCAATTGAAGTCTTTGTTGGAGGCGTCTTTCTATTTCAAGATCTAAAGAAAGTTTCCTAGGCTCATAAGAATAAGATCACATTCCATGTAAAGCATTCACGCTCTCCACTCGGCCTGCATCATCATTGACATCCATATTCAAAAATACGACCTCCAAAGGGTCCTCCGCATCAATCATAGCACTTGTATCATCAATTATCACAGCCGTGACTAGATCCACAAAGGAGGATACTTCGGTACAGTTGCGCTGCTTCATTGACTTGCACACATGGAATACTGCCTTTTCATCACCCACCCTAAAAGTGAGTTCCCCTGCTTCCACATCTACTAGAGCCTTCCCCGTAGCAAGGAAAGTCTCCCTAATATGATTGGAACTTCATAGTCGACCTCACAATCCAAGATCACAAAATTATCTAGCAAGATAAATTTGTCCACCCAGACAAGCACATCATCAACTATACCCAATGGTCGCTTCATTGATCTATCCGCCATTTTCAATCTCATGGAAGTTGGCCTTGGTGGACCAATACCCAAAGTCTTGAAAACTAAGTAGGGCATCAAATTGATACTAGCCCCTAGGTCACACAAAGCTTTAGCAAAGTCTGCACTCCCAATAGTGCAAGGGATTGTGAAAGCGCAGGGATCCCCAACTTTGGAGCCATTGAATGCACTATAGCACTAACTTGGTGGGTCATCTTGATAGTTTCAAAGTCCATGGATCTTTTCTTTGTAACCAAATCTTTCGTGAATTTAGCATAGCCAGGCATTTGCTCCAAAGCCTCCACCAAAGGCACATTGATGGATATGCTCTTCATCATGTCAATGAACTTTTTAAACTAATTTTCATTCTTCTGTTTGGCTAGCCTTTGAGGATAAGGTGGAGGTGGCCTAGCAAGGGTGCCTTGGCTTTTGGCACAACCGGGTCCGGCATGTCAATTACGTATTCCCTAGACGGGTTCACGTCATTTTGTCGGCATCTTGAATATCAATCCTCAGTTCTTGATTCACATTCTCATCAACCACATTCTCAACCACCAAAGGAACTTCATCTTCTTGCAACTCAACTTTATCACCCAAAACTTGCTTTTGTTTGGAGGCATTCACATCAGTGCCTCTTCTAATCCTTGTAGTTACCGCCATAACATGATTGTTCCCACCCTTTGGATTCACTACCATATCACTTAGTAGAGCACCTTTAGGGCGTGTATTCAAGGACTAAGAGATTTGACCTAGTTGCACCTCTAAATTCCTAATTGAAGTAATGTGAGAAGCCAATTGCGCATCGGATTTTGCATTCTTTTTCATCATTTGTTCGAACATCATTTCAGTTCGACCCATTTCATTGTTGGATGAACTCGGACCCTAGGAAGGAAAAGGTGGTGGATTGCTCGGTTGTTGGTACATTGGGGGCCTTTGAAAGCCTTGCCCCTGATTTCCTTAGTTATTGTTCCACCCACATTGGTTGTTGTTGTTTCCACCCCAATTGTTGTTGACCCCAGTTTCCTTGATTGTTGCAGTTGTTATTTTGATTTCCCCAATTGTTGTTCCCTTTATGTTGATTGTTCCAATTATTGTTTCCTTGTTGTTGGTTACCCCAATTGCCCTGGGATCGCCATTGTTGTTGTTGGTTGGAAGAATTTCCTCATTGGCCTTGGTAATTGTTCACATATTGCACCTCTTCACTTTTCTCATCGTAGCCATCATATTTAAATCCATTACCATCATTGTCAAATTCATCTGAATTCCCTTGGTTCTGTTGACCTCTTTGCCTTCTTTGGTTCACTAGCATGTTAAACACTATGAATTGATTCATTGTATTGATGCCCTGATACAAGGTTTGTTGTATCATTGCCTCTGTCATATCATTGTTGGGGAATTCCTTCACCATAGTTCTATATCGCTCCCAAATCGCATGCAATGGTTCGGTGGGCTCCTACTTGAAGGCAAAGATCTCATCCTGTAGTGCTGCCATATGCCCTGGTAAGAAGAATTTGGCAATGAACTTATCCGCCAACTCATCCCAAGTTGTTATGGAATGGTTGGGAAGTCGCTCAAGCCAGTCCATGCTTTCCCCCAAGTGAGAAAGGAAAAGCCTCAATAGAAGTGCATCCTCGGACACATTGGTTTGCTTGCTCCCCCAACAGGTATCCACGAACCCCTTGAGATGTTTGTAGGCATTTTGAGTAGGAGCACCCGTGAAATACCTACACTATTCAAACAATGTCAGCATCACGTTGGTTATTTGAAAATTTCCCGCCCGGATCCGGGGCGGAACAATTGCACTAGCATAGCCTTGGTTGGGAATAACTCTAGGAGCCACTCTTGGAGGTGGTGGAGGAGGGTCTGGAATATTGTCATTTGCATTGGCTTGGCAGCCTCTACATTGGCCTTGGGGTACAAGAGGCACCTCTTCATCTCCAATGTCATCCACCTCCTTCCCCGCATTCATATTTCCAAGAGAGTCATTAGCATTTAATGCCATTTTGGCACCAGAAGTATTGACACACACAAATTAGTAACAAGAAGGAAAGAAGAACAAAACACAAATCTAACTAAATAGAAAGCCAAAACTGTTAGCTCCCTTGCAACGGTGCCAAAAAGTGATCGCGGCCTACTCCGCACTACTAATTAAGTAGCGAGAGAGGGTCGGAGCAGCTTTTACCAGATTTAGGGTCGGGATCGATATCCACAGAGAGTTAGAATTTGGAATCGAGTATCTATCTAGTGTAGAATTGCGTATGTGTTCCAAATTACACTTCTATTCATTTTTGGGGTTTTTATTTACTTTTATTATTATCAAAATACAAATGGTAATTGCAACTAAATTATGCTAAGAGTTTTAATGCTACGAGTTGCTCAAATAAGTTTAAAAGGCACTAGGGTAGTGACTTCCGCCTAGGTGGTGAATTGATGGATACTTTAATCTAAGGCACGTTTGACATATGTGGGGAGTATGATACAACTGTTGCACGAATTTACAGACTCTACACCTCTCGGTGTTTTGAGTGATTCTCCCCGAATTGGCTTTCTCAAGACCAATTGGGTATGCAAATTTGCACAAACAACTAGGGATCAATTCGGTATTACTCTCTCGAGGTTTAACCCTTTAATTGGGGCTATCAATCTCTTGAGTACGCCCCAATTCATTGTTGGACCAATTTCGGAGACCTAAGCTCTCTTTCTCAAGAAGAGCTCAAGTCAACTCAATACAAACTAGTGTTTGCAACCACTAATTCAGAAATTAGCCATGAACTTGGCCTAAATAACAAACACCCATAATCAATTTAGCCCTAAATTACAAGATCCATCAATTACCCACACTAGGGTTGAGCCACAACCCGAGCTTATGGGTCTAGCTACTCATATTTAGAGAACAAAAGTAAAAAATAGATGAAGATAGTCTCATATTAATTAATCACTGAGTCAAACACAAAGATTCAATGACTAAAACTTGCTAAAATTGTCCAAAATTGCTTGGAAAGTCGAACTCACAAGCGCAGCTGCTTAATTACAATATCTAATACCCTAAAATAGAAAGAGAAGCTATTTATACTAGGCTAAAAAATCTGAACAAAAATTCCCCTGCGGGGTTAGTGCGGACCGTATAAAATGGACAGCGGTTCGTATTAGGGCTTTGGGCTTGAAAGTTCAACTCTCTTAATTCGGGCAATGCAGATCGTACAGAATGGACTGCGGCCGCATAGGCTTCTAGTACGGTCCGCCAAAGTGGACTGCAGATCGCATTGGCCTGAAAACTCCAAACTTCAACTTCTCTGATTCTTGGCTTTGTGGACCGCACTAAATCGAATGCGGTCGCATTACCTTCAGTGCGGACCGCACAAAACCTAGTGCGTTCACACTGCCTCTTAGCCTGGAAATTAGCCTCTCTGAATCTCCTAGTGCAGGCCGCACAAAGTGGTATTCGGCCGCACTAGGCCTGTTTTGCCTGATCTTGTCTTGTCCTTGGCACTTGTGCTAGTTTCACTCCTTTTGAGCTCATCTTTGAAATCTTGTCACTTTGATGATCAAACTTGCAATCGAGGTGAACCTTTTTGGGATAATTTTGTATTAATTTCTAATTAAAGCATAAGCAAGAAGGAGTATAAAATGCGTCAAAATCCCTAGTTATTAGTGGCTTGCGGTCGAAGTTGGGTCTTGGTCTTGGGTAATAGTGGAGAGCTGGTGGTATTTTGAAATGGGATGGTTGGGAGTTGTAGGTGTGATGGACAAAGGCTGGTTGGGAATATCTGGGAGATAAAGGCTGATATGTAGGCGGTGAAGCTTGGTATGTGGGCAGAGGTGTTTGATATGTGGGTGAAGGTGTTTGATATGTGGGTGGAGGTGTTTTGTATGTAAGTGGAGATTTTGGGCCCTGGGCCATCATTACTGCCCCAACATCTTTCTTCTTCAATATTTCGCCTGATTGGAGTGCCTTATTTGTGGCCTGCAGTGCTTCCAAGTTCGTTACCATCCCGTTCTTGATTCCTTCCTCGATCCTTTCCCCGAGGTTGATGATATCGGAGAATGTTTTATTTTTGATAACCATCAACCTCTCATAATATTGTGGATATTACGCCTTGACGAAGAATTTAATCATCTGTTTTTCATCTAGAGAGGGCCTGACCTTGGCTGCTTCCGACCTCCAACGAGTAACATACTCACAAAAAGTTTTAGTTGGTTTCTTCTTGAGATTCTGAATGTAATAGATATTTGGTGCGTTCTTTGTGTTAAACCTGAACCGATCCATGAATTTTGATGCCATGCTTACCCAGTTATCCCATTTCATGGGATTCTGGCTGATATACTAGGAGAAAGCGTCCCCAGTAAGGCTCCTCATAAAGAGCTTCATTCGAATCTTTTCATCTTTCCCGATCCCGACAAGCTTGTCATAGTAGGTCTTTAGATGAACCCTGGGATCACCTGTACTATCGAACATCTCAAACTTGGGAGGTTTGTATCCTTTTGGCAGTTCGACATCCGGCTGTATGCACAGATCTTCATAGTTTAATCCTTCTATTCCCCTGTCACCTTCAACACCTTAAACTCGACTTGTTAACTTCTAAAGTTTTTCAGCCATGTTTTTAGTGAGTAGGTCCTTCTCGGAGCGCTCCGGTGCAGAGGAGATTGGTTGGGCAAAGTGTGGTATAGTTTCCACGTATATAGGATTGCTTTGATAGGTGCCAGGAATTTGGGTATAGTGATGGTCATTGGTGGAGTTTTGGGGATCGGGAACGAGTGGTGGTGTATTTTGGAGAGTGTGTTAAGTGGTGGTCGGTGGGTACTGAATTGGTTGATGATGTTGTTGCGGTGGAGTTGGTATTGATAATTGGTTGGGATTTTGGGGTGGCATTTCATATTGATTCGGTGCAGTAGGATTTTTTGGCTATTGGTTTTGTGTGTTCTGAGGAGGTGCTGGGTTCTTTGTGTTTTATTGGTAGACATCAGGGACATTGAGGGTGAGTGATAGGTTTTCCAAGTTGTGGACCTGCTCAAGTTCTCCTTGCAGTTCTAGTATCTTTTGTTCTAGCCTCAAGAACAAGTAGTTCAGGGTCGGAGTACTACGGCCATTGGAAGTCTCTGCGTTCTCAACATTTTCCATTTAGATTCCGCTTAAGTCGTCCATCTTTGCTTTTCCTTTGCTTTTTGTGCTGTTTGAAGGAGGAGGAGGTAGAGGGCCTCCAGATTGGGTGGTATACGCTGATGAGGCCAGTATGAATGAACCAACCTAAGGGGATGGGAAAATCAAAAATAAAGAAAAACAAAAGGTAACAAGTCAGTGAGAATCCTAAAATGTTTGCAGTATTTAAACACATTGCGGAAATATAAATCTGCATCCTATTTTGCGAACCTCATTGTACCCGAGGTAGTCCTAGCGACAAATAAATTTGGAGAACTTTTAATGTCAATAAATGCTTCCTTCCATAACATAAAAATTGACGAATCTCAAAATGACACCAAAAATAATAAACTGAATCACTACTGGCACTTGGCCTAATTATATTTAGGAAAAAAGTAGATAAATCTAGCCTATTTGGTCCCAGAAGAACCTTCCCCAGATTTGATCTTCCGGACTCCATCATATAGGTCCCCCAGTTCGCGTAGTCCCTACAACATGTAGGCTCTGGCTAGATGTCCTCCCTCAACCCCTTTAGTGTTCTAGCAGTTTTCAACCCTCTTTATTATTTTGCCCTCACCTGTACTATTCCTCGCTCTAGGTATTCCAATTTCCTATTGGAAGTGACTGCCATCTCCTTCCATTCCTCAATCAACCTCACATTACTATCATGTATTTCCCGGTACTCATTTTTAGAATCATGGACCCTTTTGCGCAGCCTATTGTACTTGAATTGATCTTCAACTTCCTCATCTATGATTTTGTTCCCTCGACTGACTCCTGGTGTCACTATGCCTTTCAGATTGTCCTCTAACCACGCCGGGTAGAGAGGCTCGCACCCTGCATGATATATGTCCGGCTCAATGGTATTCTTCTCCACAATGATTTTGCAGTGCCACATGTGCTGAGCTTGGGACTTGTAAGGAGCATCGTCGTCTTGAAAGTCTGCCCTGAAGTGACTCATCTTGACAACCCTTGGTACAACCTGATTTTTGCCTACTTGCCTCATACTGATACCCAATTTTTCCCTATGTATTTTATATATATTCAAAATATTCTCAAAATAGTATGTAAATGCATAAAAAGGCATTCCCAAGAGTTTTGGTATTTTTCTTTATTTTTAAAGATTTTAAAATCAATTTGTTTGCCTATTTTAATACTACAAAATTCAATAATTATTTCCAAAATTATTATTTTGGTGAATAAATTATTTTATTCTTATATTTACACTAAAATATATTTAAGTTGATTTGCTGCATATTTTTTACAAATTTATTTGGTATTTTAAAAGCTAAATTGCATGTAATTGCAATTATAGCCTATTTTACAATTAACAGCATTTCATAATTATCAAATTATTTCAAGTATTTTTCAATTAATAATTATATATTATTAATTAGTTTGGTTCTTTTAATTTATTTTAAAAACCATTTTAACTATTTTATACAAAATAAAAAGAGGGAAACTGGCTATTTAACATTTAGACTCATTTCATTGCAATTATAGCCCATTCGGATTTCAATTTCAGCCCTTAATTTACCCAGTCCTAACCCCAATTGGACTGACCCATATTTCAATTAATCGACACGGTCCAGCCTTGATTTAATCCGAGCCGTTGATCAAGTGAGATCAATGGCCCAGGTTTTATTTCCAAAATTAAATCTAACAACCTCCCCCCAAACCCCTCATTTCAGAGACGGTCTCTCTCTCTCTCTCTCTCTACACTGACTCTTGCTCTCCCTTATCTCTAGAACCTTCTTGTTCTCTCCTTCATCTCCAATGAATCCACCGCCTCTCCGGCCACCTCCAGCCTCACTTCTCTCGACCACCAGCCGTTGTGAAACCTTGTCTTGTTGATTCCCTCCATTTTCGAGACTCCAGAAGCCTCCACTATACAAGATAGTCATCGGAAGCTCTGCCTGGTTTGTCTCCGACCTTTCTCCAATGGTTTATGGTTTAATGGTGCTGCGAGCATCATTATTAACGAGTTTCACAACCAGGTTCCATTCCTCTCACTGGTTTATTATGAAACCCTAATTTTCTTAAAAACCTTGTATTCTTAACAATTTTTTAACTTATTATTTTGTGTTTTACACTACTCTCTACTAGATTTATTTGATTGTTCAAGTTTTCAACGTTTTATTTTTCTTTTAAAATTAGGGTTTCCTGAACCCTTTCGAAGTCACTATATCTTCTGATTTTTTTTAGTATTATGTGTTTATGTTTGTGTTATGTGCTTGTTGGTGAGATCTTCTGGTTACTCTCCGAGTTCCATGCTTTAATTTTGCTATTAGGGTTCCAGCCTTCTATTGATTCTTTGATTTCTTGCTTAGGGTTCTTTGATTTTCATGCTTATTGTGTTTTATAGGTGTAATTGTTCATCGTTTACCAAATATTCTGTTGATTTTGTGCATCTCTTCGAATACTTGAATTTGTATATGTTTTCCTTAGAAGTTTTACACTGATTTTTGAATCACTTCCTTATTTGTGAAATGCACTCCTTACTTAGTACTGATTCCCTTTGATTTTCAATTTCATCCGTGATTCTTTAAACTAATTTGTGTGCACAATATATTGTCCTTATACTTTCCTTACTTGAAATATTCTGTATACCTTTTAATACTCCTATTATGGAAATACCAGTCTTGCAAACAATAATTTTCCTTATTTGATACAATTTGTACCCGTTTGAACTAGGACTCCTTAATTGAAGGGAGTCCGAGGATTTAATTGATTCTAATTGGTATTATTTCCATAACTGTGATTAGTATATACATGTTACCTTATTTTCCACTTGTTTTCAAAACTATAAGTACCCTCATTCTCTTTTGCATTACACACAGTTACATTGCACATCACACACACGAACAAGAAAGTTCATTGCTCTAAACTCTCTCTTATACACATAAGCATACTCAATGTTCTCTCTTGCTTTCCACACATCCTCTCCCACTTTCCTATTGATTACTGATTACTCAGTCGGCTAAAAGCCAAGATTGATTGATCTTTAGGGGCTGCTCCATTGTTCTACAGCTCTATACGTTGTTGATTGTTTGGTCTGCATACTACTGCTCACTTCCCTGCACACTACTGCTCTACACTTTCTCATCCTTCACTAGTATTCCCTCTATTTGATTTGTAGCATCCAAAACAATATGCTTTTATACATGCTACACTTTATTTTGTTTCTTCTATACTTTTACTTATTGTTCTGCTATCCTTATTGTAACTAGCATGCCCCTGTATGACTATCCTCCTATAAATCCAGCATGCCTACTCGTTTGCTTAATGCATGTTATCTCTTCCTCCCTAGCCCCAGTACATTCTCAGCATGTGATCATGAGCCCTTTTGGTTGAAACCTGTTGATTGTCTAAGTTTTGAAATGCTTTCCTTTGGTATCTAGGTGAAATTGTGTTGTTACATGTGAACTATTTACCCCACTTCCCTTTTCTCTGTTTGTGTTTACTGCCCGAAACTATATGAAGTATTTGGTTTCTTAGTTTGTCAAAACTGTCCCATTGTTTTTTTCAAAGCTGGTTCTACATGGATCATTCTTTTTTTTAAAAACTGCTTTTCAACTCACGTTCTTTAAAGAAAGTTCTATCAACTCTCACTACTCCTAGAGCTTAGGTTCTACCCCCTTCATGTAAGCATTGTCTTGGGTACCTTTGAGTACCCATAGAACTTTGATGCACAAGGTTGGTAATTCCACACTGCACTTGTTCAACATTTTGGTAATGTTTGGGTGCTGGTATTGGCCAAGGACCCTCATTGGGCCCTTAGGAAGCTTTGCCGCACCCATGGTCAAGGCTGTGAAACTCGAAAGAAGTGAGGTTGGAAGATCGGACTTGGTTGAAGGCTCCCTATAGAGTAGCCTCTTATTTTATTTTTCATTATGTAATCCAACTATTATGGTTTGTAATAATTTGGAAACAAATGATTGGGGTTATAGTGAAATTGGGAGGGATTATGCATGCTTAGTTTAATTAATGGGTAGAGAACATGTATTTATGGCTTGACTTACCAATTTGTGCAATAGAAGCCAATTGTAGGACATGCATCTTACACCTAGATATCCTATTTTAAGCTTTACTTTCAGATTGTTATACTCACTTTGTAGCCAGATAGTAATTAACGAACAACTGTTATGAAACTACTACCGCATTTAGAGACCATTCTTTAGGAGCTTTATGTGCATTAGACATCATGTTATTTAAGGTTGCAACTGCTGAACGCCTCACTAGCCATTTAATTTAACAACACAAGTTTGTTTGATTGCACCTTCTCTTTAAAACTGGAATCAATATACATGTTCACCACTTTTTTTAAGACAAGAAGGCAATACACACATCGCCTAGGCAAGCTTTAGGCCCAATAATAATAAAGATGATTGATTTTGTTTTACTAGTTTCAAACTACTCAACCTTTTAACTTTCCCAACTCTTTTTATCTGTCTCTCTGAAAGTCCACTCTTTTACTAAAAATCCCTTCATCTGGAAACCCGTTTTATATTTATAGGCTCTCACTAATTTCCCGATTCCTGCTCTATTAAGCTTTTAAATTACTGGTACCTTTCTGCCCAGGATCACGTTATTTTGATACTTGTCTAATTAAACTACTGCATTTTTTCTCTACCTTTTTTTTCAAACGATGTTTTAATAGTTCCCTTACCTTTACTTACTCAATTGTTTTCTTAGTTGTGTTTCTGCATGTCAAATGCTCTTCGGATCACTCGGTTGTGATTAAACCTTCTGCTAAAACTGAACTTTAAACTCGTGTTCTTTTAAGACCATAAATGTGTTTGAGACGTGCTAATTACATGTTTACTTGTGAGGGATCTGCGAGCCTCTTATTTGCCTTTGTATCGTTCCTTTATATGTAGTCCTACTTGTTATGCATGTCGCCTAGCATTCTGTCCTTTAAACCTAAGGGTCCAGCCTAGACCTTACCCTATAGGGATCATGGTCCTAAATACCCTCTAGGACTTATAGCACGGGACGGGTAATAGCACGCAATAAGCATTCGTGACCAATCCACATGTTTAAATAACCTTTACGGGGTGGGAAGGGTAGATATGAAGATGATGATCACACCATAACACTATGCGTACGATTGGTTACCGGTGTTGCGTGTATGATCCATGTGATTTATAAACCTAGGACCCCTTTCTTTATGTTACTTTGTTTAGTATCAATAAATTCTGTCTTTTCAAATTACCCAAAACTCCCCTTTAATTTTTCACTGAACCATTCCTTTTACTTCTAACTCTTTCTTCTTTGTTTTATTCAATGTCTTGACTAATTATTTCACTTAGACTCTCCCTCAAACAAATTATAGATTCCAACATGCTTGTTTGCAACTCTTATGTATAAATTTATTTGTATACTTGTTTACATTAAAGTCACAACATAGCATGGCCGGGAACCACACTAGTGGATCTTGAGGGGTGCCTAACACCTTCACCTCGAGATAATTTCTAGCCCTTACCTAAACTCTGGTTTTCAAATACAAAACCCTTAGTTTCCTAATTCACTTAATCATTAGGTGGCAACTTTTCAAATCCAAAAACCCAATTCCCAAACGGGAATAGAGTTGTCTTCCTAAATGTCGTAAACCCGATTTCGCGAGAAAAAGGGGGCGTCGACAGCATGGCGACTCTGCTGGGGATTATTTAGGCTTCTACCACTTCATGTTATATGTGACTTTACTGTTTTCTCTACTGCTTTTTTTAATTCCTTTATTTGAAACTAACTTGTCTTTTGTTTCTTTTTCTTTAACGCTTTCATTTACTGATTTCCTTCAATGCCGTTGTAATTTCTGAGCAATTATTGTAATCATTATGAATGTGAAAATACATGACAATTTGTTTCATTCTTGTAATTTCATCTTCAACATCATATTCCACTTGTGCCAATCAAATACCATAGTAACGCTTGATGAGTTTTTGCGCTCTTCCAATATTATTACCCCCTAAATTTGGCAAAGGAATATTTGCAGTAAAACCAGTCGATCAGTGATGCAGTCGACGGTTCCATGCCTTTCCCTATTGCGTTATCCGCTCAAGGGTACCGATCTAGCACCCCATAGAAACCTCATTCTGTTTAATTATTCATGCATCACTGTCAAACTTAGTCGAGTCACTTATGCTGTCCACATAATGACTCTTTAAGATAGCCTATCCAAAGTCCACTGGGTTTCCCCGGAACCCAAACAGACAACACCATACTTTGTACATTTATTTGGAGAACTAAATGCCGTTATGCTAATTATTGATTTAAATAGTCGAGTCCGGTGGGGTAAGGGACTAACACTTTGTTTTGCAGAAAGTGAGGCACGAAATCCCCAGATTCGGTATGGTAACCAACATTCATCCAAGGTTGCTAAATTGGTTGTATGACCTTCATTCTAGTGACCGGACTCTCATCTGCAAGTATTTGGGAAACTTACCCTCTCTTTTTGAAATTCAGCCGGACAACAAAATTATAGAGGCTGCGATATTGTTCTGGGACAGTGATAGATCAGTATTTTGATTAGGGACTTTGAAATAACCTCATTGCTCGAGGAAATAGGTAGGTTAGCTGGTATTCCTTGGGAGACTCCAGGTTTGCTCATGCTAGAAAACTGCAAGGGTAGGGGTTTCTTCGAAATGATGGGGTTGAAGAAAAACTCAGATTTGAATGTTTGAAAGATTCCTATATTCCCTTCGACTACCTGTATGAGAGGTACGGTCATAGCAAGTCCTACCGCAACTATCCAGATGAATTCTCCCTCACATCATTGGGGTATATCCACATGAGGATTTTCGTCTTCATGTTCTTTTTCTTGGGGATGATAGTGTTTCCCATGAAGAAGGCTAGGATCCATACCAGACTAGCCATGGTCACCAAGACGATAATGGAGGGAATTAGAGGGCAGCCTTTCAGCATAGTACCCATGATTGTTGCTGAGATCTACCGAGCTTTGGAGAACTGTCAACGAGGATCCAGTCATTTTGATGGTTGCAACCTACTACTCCAACTTTGGCTTATATAACATCTCCAAAAGGGTCGATACCGTTAAGAGCTTCCGCGAAGGCCGTGGAATAATCATATATCCTTTCACCATCCCTAGAGAATGAACTATATTCCCAACATGTTTGCTCAGCCAGGGGATGCTTGAGGATGGGTAGAATTGTTTGAAAACTTGAAAGAAGCAAGGTGCAGTGGATGTTCGAATGGTTCCCCACTGGAGGGTTCATCATCCGCTCTCGAGACGCTCCATTTCTTATACTCATTGGTCTGAGGGGGACTTATCCCTATGTCCCACTCCGAGTCATGAGGCAGGTAGGGAGGAAGCAAGTCGTACCAAAGGTCGAGAAGATGAGTCATTTCAGGGCTGATTTCCATGACGACGATAGCCCATACAAATGTCAAGCTCAACACATGTGGAACTGCAAGATCATCCTGGAAAGGGATTCCATAGAGCCTAGTAGATATCATGCAGGCTATACCTCATACTATCCAGGTTAGCTAGAAGAAGATCATTCTGGGTTAGGACAGCCCGGGTCTATTCGAGGTCACAGGGTCATCGATAAAAGGGCTGAGATACAGGTTAATTACAATCAGTTGCGCAAAAGGATCAGGGAGTGCAAGAGTGAGCATCGGGAGATTCAAGAGGCCAATCAAAAGTTGATCAAGCAATAGAAGGATATGGCTGTCAGAGCCAACAAGCGCCTAGGGCATTTGGAGCGAGGGTTAGTGGATCTGGAAGGGAAATTCATTGGGAGGATCGAGAATTGCCAAAACGCCAAGGGGAATGAAGGAGGACATTTGGCTAGGGCTTATCTGCTGCATGGATTGCGTGAGCTGGTGACGCTATTCGATGGAGCCAAAGTAATAAAGGAGGACATTTAGCTAGGGCTTATCTGTTGCTGGGATTGCGTGAGCTGGTAACGCTGTTCGATGGAGCCAAAGATGTTGAGTCTGGGGAAGGTCCTTTTGGGACCAAATAGATAAGAGTCTCTTTTCTTTTTAGCTTTGAAATGTAATAAGGCCAATGGCCATTAGTGACATTTTTACTTTATGCAATTTTATTGTCTTTTTGGGATTCGTCTTATTTTTATCAATAAAATGAGGCATTTAGCATTATAAATTCTCCAAATCAACTTGTCGCTAGGCCTACCTCGCGCACAACAAGGCACCCAAATTAGGACATGACTTATGTTCTTACACTATATGTTTAAATATTGCAACGTTTTCTCCTCATAATCTGTACTAACTTGTTACTTTTTTTGTTTTTACTTTTATTTTTATTCCCCTCCCCAAAAGGTTAGTTTACTCTGGCATGATCATCTTAGGCGCAAGGGAACATCTCAACAATTGGTCCATCAGAACCACCAAGGCTCGGAAAGCTTCGGTGTAGCAAGGCTGAACAAAGCACTGTGCATTATCTTTTACCTTTTCACTAGTTGATTTCCTTTCCGTATTATCTTTAAATTTTGAAAAGAGCTCCGATGTTCAAAACAATTTTGGAATTTATCAAAGTATTTCGGTTTCTTATAGGTCTCGCTCTTATTATTTTTCTATCATTTACTTTATTTTACACAACATTACTATTACTTATCTTGATGAATCGACGAATGTGACATGCAACGAGATAACGCAACAAACGGATATAGACTCAGAAGAGGATGAGATACTAGAAGAGGTCGTTAAAGAGGTTGAAGACTTTGAGAATAGACCTAAGTCTAACCTGGACGAAACCGAGATCGTCAACCTGGGGGATACAGAGAATGTCAAGGAAACGTGCATCAGTGTTCACCTACCACAGTCAGAAAAGGAAGAGTAGACAGAGTTCTTAAAAGAATATGAGGACATATTCGCCTGGTCGTATGATGATATGACCGGTCTCAGTACATATATTGTAGCTCACAAACTACCAACAGATCCGACGTGTCCACCGGTAAAGCAGAAGCTCAGAAACGTTCAAGCCAGACATGAGTTTGAAAATCAAGGAAGAAGTCACCAAGCAAGTCAAATCTACGGTCCTCAGGGTAGTGGAATACCCGACATGGTTAGCCAACATTGTGCCAATACCAAAGAAGGACGGGAAGGTCTGAATCTGTGTCGATTATCGGGACCTCAACCGGGCCAGTCCGAAAGATAACTTCCCACTGCCAAACATACACATCCTGATTGACAACTGCGCCAAGCACGAGTTGCAGTCATTTGTTTTGCCGGGTACCATCAGATATGGATGGATGAAGAAGACGTGGAGAAAATGGCTTTCATTACGCTGTGGGGATGTATTGTTACAAGATGATGCCGTTTGGATTAAAGAATGATGGGGCCATCTACATGAGGGCCATGACTACTATTTTCCATGACATGACACACAAAAAGATCGAGGTGTATGTAGATGATGTCATCACCAAATCCAAGAAATCCACTAACAACACGGAAGACTTGAAGAAGCTCTTCAACAGATTGAGAAGGTATAACCTGAAACTGAATCCCGCCAAGTGTGCATTCAGGGTTCCAGCCGGAAAACTGCTTGGGTTCATTGTAATTCGACGGGGAATAGAACTCAATCCATCAAAGGTCAAAACCATTCAAGCATTACCACCTCCAAAGAATAAGTAAGAGGTTATGAGTTTCTTGGGGAGACTCAACTACATCAGCCGATTTATAGCCCAGTCCACTGTCATTTGTGAACCAATCTTCAAGATGTTGAAGAAGGACGCCGCCACTGAATGGACTGATGATTGTCAAAAAACCTTCGATAGAATCAAGGAATACCTATCAATGCCGCCAGTCCTGGTTCCGCCCGAGCCGGGTAGACCTCTATTGCTCTACCTTGCAGTACTGGATGGGACATTTGGTTATGTTTTGGGACAACATGATGAAACGGGGAGAAAAGAGCAATCCATCTACTATCTCAGCAAGAAGTTCACCCAGTACGAAGCCTGGTATTCCCTGCTAGAACGCACCTATTGTGCTCTGACTTGGGTAGCTCAGACGTTGAGGCATTACTTCTGTGCCTATACTACTTATCTCATATCAAGGATGGATCTGCTGAAGTACATCTTTCAGAAGTCCATGCCCATGGGCAAGACCGCCAAATGGCAAATCCTACTAAGTGAGTTTGATATCGTCTATATGACTTAGAAAGCAATCAAAGGATAGGAACTAGCCTATCGTCTTTCCGAAAACCCCGTGGGCGGAGAATACGAGCCTGTAAAGACGTATTTTCCCAATGAGAAGGTTTATTTCATAGGAAAAGACATCGCAGAATCCTATGATGGCTAGAGAATATTTTTTGACAGAGCGACAAAATTTAAAGGATTTGGCATAGGAGCAGTTCTAATATCAGAAACAGGTCAGCATTATCTGGTGTCCGCCAAACTCAGGTTCTTGTGCACCAACAACATAGCCGAGTACGAAGCCTGCATCTTAGGGCTCAAGCTGGCTATTGATATGAACGTTCAGGAGTTACTAGTTATCGGGCATTCTGACTTGCTCATACATCAGGTTCGAGAAGAGTGGGCAACCAAGAACTCCAAAATACTCCTATACTTGCATCACGTACAAGAGTTGAGGAAGAGGTTTACAAAGATAGAATTTCGGCATGTCCCCAGAGTCCAAAATGAGTTCGCCGATACATTGGCCACTCTATCATCCATGATTCAGCATCCAAACAAGAACTTTATTGATCCCATCCCAGTAAAAATCCAGGATCAACCCGCCTACTGTGCTCACATTGAGGAAGAATCAGATGGAAAACCATGTTTTCAAGACATTAAGAAGTATCTGTCAACGGGAGAATATTCGGAACTTGCAAACACTACTCAAAAGCACACACTGCGGAGATTATCCAATCACTTCTTTCACAGCGGAGGAATCCTGTACAGGAGGACTCCCAATTTGGGACTACTAAGATATGTCGAAGCAAAGGAAGTATCCAAGTTGTTGGAAGAAGTTCATGCAGGGACATGTGGTCCGCATATGAATGGTTTCGTCTTAGCCAAGAAAATACTCCGAGCTAGTTATTTCTGGATGATTATGGAGACGGACTGCATCCAGTATGTTCGGAAATGTCATCGTTTCCAAATCGATGCAGACTTGATAAAGGTGCCTCCTAATAAGCTCAATGCAACAAGCTCACCATGGACGTTCGCTTCTTGGGGAATGGGTGTCATCGGACCTATCGAGCCTGCCGCATCAAACGGGAACAGGTTCATTCTAGAGGCAATTGATTACTTCACAAAATGGGTTGAAGCAGCATCGTATAAGGCATTGACCTAGAAGGTTGTGTCAGACTTTGTCCGCGAACATATCATTTGTCGATTCGGCGTCCCAGAGTCAATCATCACTGATAATGGTTCCAATCTCAACAGCGACCTGATGAAAGTAATATGTGAAACCTTCAGGATCAAGCATAAGAATTCTACAGCCTACAGACCTCAGATGAATGGAGCTGTAGAAGCAGCCAACAAGAACCTAAAAAAGATACCAAGGAAAAGGATAGAAAAACACAAGCAGTGGCATGATAAGCTATCATTTTCTCTATTGGGATACCGTACCATCATCCTCACATCAACTGGGGCGACTCCTTATATGTTGTTTTATGGCACCGAGGCAGTCATACCAGCCGAAGTAGATATTCCCTCCCTGAGAATTATGCAGGAAGCAGAACTTGAAGATGCAGAACGGGTAAAGAGTAGCTATGAGCAATTAGCCCTTATAGATGGGAAAAGACTAAATGCAGTTTGCCATGGTCAGCTTTATCAGAATAGAATGACCAGAGCCTTCAACAAGAGAGACAGGCCAAGATAGTTCACGCCAGGGCAGTTGGTACTGAAGAAAATATTTCCACACCAAGAAGAAGCCAAAGGAAAGTTCTCTCCTAACTGGCAAGGTTCGTACATGGTTCACCAGGTTCTAACCGGAGGAGCCCTCATACTTGCAGAAATGGATGGAGAAGTTTGGCCAAAGCCGATCAATTCAGGTGTGGTGAAACGATACTATGTGTAACCATTATGGTCCCTTTATGATGTAATTTAAACTATGCCTAACCTGATTCCCGTTTAAGAGGGGATACATAAGCAGCCCTATGGGTTCAGTAACAATTCAATAAAATTTTCATTCCCCCCCCCCCCATTGGAAACTGGAGCAGAATTTTGAGGAGGACCCTCAAAATTCCGAAGTTGATCCTCAGCCATCTACCAACACACAGCCATCAGAGGCGTCAACCCAGTAAACTGGGGCAGAATTTTAAGGAGGACCCTTAAAATTCCGAATAGAGAGGTTGCAATATCTTGAACAGCATTGTAGTCGTCGGTTCATCTAAAAGAAAAACATTTTTTATTATATTTTTTAGTAAATCATGCATGGATACTATCAAAATTGATTTGTTTGGCAACGCTACCCCAATGAAAACAAGAGCCGAGCAGGACAAGCAAAGTCCACGGGAAGACGGACTAACCTTTCCCCCTTTACAAAACTCACGATTTTTCTTTGAATGCAGGCACCCCAAGACATAAAGTCATCAGCATATGATTTCATACTCATACTTTTTCAGGAATACAACTCTTAGAATCACCTCTTACTTACAAGTGTTGTTCGCACATGAAATCCCTAGCAGTCATAACGACGCAATCAACTATCAGCTATCATCTATCAGCTAAGAGATTTCATTATTACTCGCCTTTATTTCCCTGCATTACATAAGGCTACTTTTCGGCCTTTTGAGACTAAGAACTATCTCCATCCTGCATTTCCTTGCATTGTATAAGGATACCTTTCTACCTTCCGAGACTAAGCACTGTCTCTATCCTGCATTTCCTTACATTGCATAAGGCTACCTTTCTGCCTTCCGAGACTAAGCACTGTCTCCATCCTACATTTCCTTGCATTGCATAAGGCTACCTTTCTGCCTTCCGAGACTAAGCACTATCTCCATCTTGTATGGCTGAAATATCACTACCTCTCATTTAAACCGGCTGAAATACCGCCAACTTTATTTAAATCTTTCATGGCTGAAACATCGCCAATTTTTGTTTAAATCCCTCGTATCGGCTGAAGAATCGCCAATTTTATTTAAATTCCTATTGGTTGAATATCGCCATTTATATTTATCCTTCTTTGCTGGCTGAAATATCGCAAACTTTATTTAATTCTCGGTATAGGCTGAAAGATTGCCAGTTCATATTTAAACCCTTATCACCATCTATACATATGCTTTCTGTCGGCTGAAATATCACCATTTACATTTTCTACATCGGTCGAAACATCACCAACTTTATTTATATTTTTGTCGGCTGAAATATCGCCATTTAGATTTATCCTTCGGTTACCTGAAATATTGCCATTTACATTTTCTACATCAACTGAAACATCGCCACTTTATTTAAATTTCTATCGGCTAAAATATCGCCATTTAGATTTATCCTTCACATCGGCTAAAATACCGCCAAATCTTGCACTTCATCGGCTGAAATACTGCCAAATCTTGCATCTCATGGACTGAAATACCGCCAAACTTTCCAAGGGCGTCATTGTTCGGAGGCATCATTTCCATAGCTCGAGAATACCATGCCATGGCCTGAGGACCCTGCTTTTATCTTTGCACATCATCATTCAAAGGCATCATCGTTCGGAGTCACCATTATCAAAGCCCGAGAACATCATTTCATAGCCTGCGAATCTTTTATTATGCACTTCATGGCCCAGGACGTCATGGTCCGAGGACGTCATCCTATCCGTCCGAAGACAGCATTCATGGTCCAATGGGAACCTGCATCACGTTTAAATTTATGCACGATATATGCTTGTATTGCTTATTTGCTGGTACACCGGCTAGCAACGGCCATCACAGCAGGAGCGATCCCACTTTGATTCTCGCATCCCATCAGTCCCTGGCCACCCTTTCCAACCTAAATGTTGCATCCGTCTCTTCAAAACCTCCATCGGCATACTCCGTCGATGTATACCAAACTACATATGACCTGATTCCTGTAAAACTAGGGATATGTAGGCAGCTCAGAAACCAGACCTCGTTCGAAACCTTTGCAAGTCGTTTCTCTCGGTCAAAATTGGTCATCATATCTTTACCCGACAACTCTTTCATCCTTCTCGGATAAAGAGGGGCAGCTGTTGATACCCAATTTTTCCCTATGTATTTTATATATACTCAAAATATTCTCAAAATAGTATGTACATGCATATATAGGAATTCCCAAGAGTTTTGGTATTTTTTCTTATTTTTAAATATTTTAAAATCAATTTGTTTGCCTATTTTAATACTACAAAATTCAATAATTATTCCCAAAATTATTATTTTGGTGAATAACTTATTTTATTCTTGCATTTACACCAAAATATAATTACATTGATTTTTTGCATATTTTTTACATATTTATTTGGTATTTTAAAAGCTAAATTGCATGTAATTGCAATTATAGCCTATTTTACAATTAACGGTATTTCATAATTATCAAATTATTTCTAGTATTTTTAAACTAATACTTATACATTATTAATTAGTTCAGTGCTTTTAATTTGTTTTAAAAATCATTTTAATTATTTTATACAAAATAAAAGGGAAAAACTGGCTATTTAACATTTAGCCTCATTTCTTTGCAATTATAGCCCATTCGGATTTCAATTTTATCCCTCAATTTACCCAGTCCTGACCCCAATTGAACCGACCCATATTCCAATTAATCGACCCGGTCCAGCCTTGATTTAATCTGAGTCGCTGATCAAGTGAGATCAACGGCCCAGGTTTTATTTCCAAAATTAAATCTAACAACCCACCCCCCACCCCAAACCCCTCATTTCAGAGACGGTCTCTCTCTTTCTCGCTCTACACTGACTCTTGCTCTCCCTTCTCTCTAGAACCTTCTGGTTCTCTCCGTCGTCTCTGATGAATCCATCGCCTCTCCGGCCACCTCCAACCTCACTTCTCCCGACAACCAGCCGCCGTGAAACCTTGTCTTGTTGATTCCCTCCATTTGCAAGACTCCAGAAGCCTCCACCATACAATATGGTCATTGAAAGCTCTGTCTGGTTTGTCTCCAAACTTTCTCTGATGGTTTATGGTTCGATGGTGCTGCGAGCATTATTATTAACGAGTTTCACAGCCAGGTTCCTTGCCTCTCACTGGTTTCTTACGAAACCCTAAGATTCTTCAGAACCTTGTCTTTTAAACGATTTTTTAACTTATTCTTTTGTGTTTTACACTACTCTCTACTAGATCTATTCGATTGTTCAAGTTTTCAACGTTTTGTTTTTCTTTTAAAATTAGGGTTTCATGAACCCTTTCGAAGTCACTATATCTTCTATTTTTTTAGTATTATATGTTTATGTTTGTGTTATGTCTTGTTGGTGTGATCTTTGGGTTACTCTCAGAGTTCCATGTTTTAATTTTGCTATTAGGGTTCCGGCCTTCTATTGATTTTGTGATTTCTTGCTTAGGGTTCTTTGATTTTCATGCCTATTGTGTTTTATATGTCTAATTGTTCATCGTTTACCAAATATTCTACTGATTTTGTGCATCACTTCGAATCCCTGAATTTGTATATGTTTTCCTTAGAAGTTTTACACTGATTTTTGAATCGCTTCCTTATTTGTGAAATGCTCTCCTTACTTAGTACTGATTCCCTGTGATTTTCAATTTCATCCGTGATTATTTGAACTAATTTGTGTGCACAATATGTTGTCCTTATACTTTCCTTACTTGAAATATTCTGTATACCTTTTACTACTCCTATTATGGAAATACCAGTGTTGCAAATAATAATTTTCCTTATTTGATACAATTTGTACCCGTTTGAACAAGGACTCCTTAATTGAAGGGAGTTCGAGGATTTAATTGATTCTAATTGGTATTATTTCCATAACTGTCATCAGTCTATACATGTTACCTTATTTTCCACTTGTTTTCAAAACCATAAGTACCCTCATTCTCTTTTGCATTACACACGGTTACATTGCACATCACAAACACGAACAAGAAAGTTCATTGCTCTGAACTCTCTCTTACACACATAAGCATACTCGGTGTTCTCTCTTGTTTTCCACACATCCTCTCCCACTTTCCTGTTGATTACTGATTACTCAGTCGGCTGAAAACCAAGACTGATTGATCTTTGGGGGCTGCTCCATTGTTCTATTGTTCTATACATTGTTGATTATTTGGTCTGCATACTACTGCTCACTTCCCTGCACACTGCTGCTCTATACTTTCTCATCCTTCACTGGTATACCCTCTATTTGATTTGTAGCATCTAAAACAATATGCTTGTATACATGCTGCACTTTATTTTGTTTCTTCTATGCTTTTACTTATGGTTCTGCTGTCCTTATTGCAAATATCATGCCCATGTGTGACTATCCTCCTATTAATCCAACATGCCTACTGGTTTGATTAATGCATGTCTCTCCTACTCCCTAGCCCCAGTACATTCTCAGACTGTGATCATGAGCCCTTTTGGTTGAAACCTGTTGACTGTCTAAGTTTTGAAATGCTTTCCTTTGGTATCTAGGTGTAACTGTGTTGTTACATGTGAACTATGTACCCCACTTCCCTTTTCTCTATTTGTGTTTACTTCCCGGAACTATATGATGTATTTTGTTTCTTAGTTTGTCAAAATTGTCCCATTGTTTTTTTAAGAGCTGCTTCTACATGGATCATTCTTTTTTTAAAAAATTGCTTTTCAACTCAATTTCTTTAAAGAAAATTCTATCAAACTCTCACTAATCCTAGAGTTTAGGTTCTACACCCTTCGTGTAAGCATTGCCTTGGGCACCTTTGAGTACCCATTGAACTTTGATGCACAAGGTTGGTAATTCCACACTGCACTTGTTCAACATTTTGGTAATGTTTGGGTGCTGGTATTGGCCAAGGACCCTCATTGGGCCCATAGGGAGCTTTGCCGCACCCAAACCATGGTCAAGGTTGTGAAACTCAAAAGAAGTGAGGTTGGAAGATCGGTCCTGGTTGAAGGCTCCCTATAGAGTAGCCTCTTATTTTATTTTTCATTATGCAATCCAGCTATTATGGTTTGTAATAATTTTTAAATAACTGATTGGGGTTACAGTGAAATTGGGAGGGATTATGCATGCTTAGTTTAATTAATGGGTAGAGAACATGTCTATAGGGCTTTACTTACAATTTGTGCAATATAAGCCATGCGTAGGACATGCATCTTACACCTAGATATCCTGTTTTAGCCTTTACTTTCATATTGTTATACTCACTTTGTAGTCAGATAGTAATTAATGAACAACTGTTACAAAACTACTACCGCATTTAGAGACCATGCTTTAGGAGCTTTATGTACATTAGACATCATGTTATTTAGGGTTGCAACTGCTGAACACCTCACTAGATGTTTAATTTAACAACACAAGTTTGTTTGACTGCGCCTTCTCTTTAAAACTGGAATCAATATGCATGTTCACCACTTTATTAAGACAAGAAGGCAATACATACATCGCCTAGGCAAGCTTTAGGCCCAATAATAATAAAGATGATTGATTTTGTTTTACTAGTTTCAAACTACTCAACCTTTTAACTTTCCTAACTCTTTTTATTCGTCTCTCCGAAGGTCCACTCTTTTATTGAAAATCCCTTCATCTGGAAGCCTGTTTCGTATTTATAGGCTCTCACTAATTTCCTGATTCGTGCTCTGTTAAGATTTTAAATTACCGGTACCTTTCTGCCCAGGATCACGTTATTTTGATACTTGTCTAATTAAACTACTGCATTTTTCCCTACCTTTTTTTCAAACGACGTTTTAATAGTTCCCTTACCTTTAGTTACTCAACTGTTTTCTTAGTTGTGTTTCTGCATGTCAAACGCTCTTCGGATCTCTCGGTTGTGATTAAACCTTCTGCTAAAAACTGATCTTTAAACTCGCATTCTTTTAAGACCATAAATGTGTTTGAGATGTGCTAATTACATTTTTACTTGTGAGGGATCTGTGAGCCTCTTATTTGCCTTTGCATGGTTCCTTTATGTGTAGTCCTACTTGTTTATGCATGTCGCCTAGCATTTTGTCCTTTAAACCTAATGGTCCAGCCTAAACTTTACCCTGTAGGGATAGTGGTCATAAATACCCTCTAGTACTTATAGGACGGGATGGGTAATAGCACGCAATAAGCATTCGTGACCAATCCACATGTTTAAATAATCTTTACGGGGTGGGAAGGGTTGACATGGAGATGATGATCACGCGATAACACTATGCGTACGATTGGTTACCGGTGTTGTGTGGATGATCCATGTGATTTATAAACCTAGGACCCCTTTCTTTATGTTACTTTGTTTAATATCAATAAATTCTATCTTTTCAAATTACCCAAAATTCCCGTTTAATTTTTCACTGCACTATTCTCTTTACTTCTAACTCTTTCTTCTTTGTTTTATTCTATGTCTTGACTAATTCTTGCACTTAAACTCTCCCTCAAACAAATTATAGATTCCAACATGCTTGTTTACAACCCTTATGTTTAAATTTATTTGTGTACTTGTTTACATTGAAGTCACAACATAGCAAGGACGGGAACCACACTAGTGGATCTTGAGGGGTGCCTAACACCTTCCCCTCGGGATAATTTCTAGCCATTACCTGAACTCTGGTTTTCAAATTCAAAACCCTTAGTGTCCTAATGCACTTAATCATTAGGTGGCGAGTCTTCAAATCCAAAAACCCTTTCCCAAACGGGAATAGAGTAGTCTTCCCAAATGTCGTAAAGCCGATTTTGCGAGAAAAATAGGGCGTCGACACATCATAACTTTCGCAGGGACATATGGGTATATCCCTATCAACCCGATCAATACCAAGTGTGGAGCGTCCCTGGATTTGATAATAAACTCGTTCGTGGGGAACCATTCAAACATCCACTGCACATATTCCTCGATCGGATTATCAAAGAACTCTACCCATACTTTGGCGCTTTCTGAATGAGAAAATCTGTCTGGAATGTAAGTCATCCGCTCAGGGTGATGGAAATCAGTGTGGTTGTTCCAAGCCCTTCACGAAAATTCCTAACGATAGCGACCCTTTTGGAAATGCTCCAACAACCACAACTGCAGTAACAAATTGCAACCTTCGAAATGCTTGACCCCTCTTTGACAACGCTCCAGAGCCTTGTAGATGTTGGCTATGATCATGGGGACTATGGTATATGTCTGCCTATTAATCCCTTCCATCAGAGTCTTATCGACCATGGCCAACCTAGTGTGGATTCTTCCCGTTTTCATTGGGAATACTATCAGGCCTAGAAAGCATACGATGAATACAAACACTCTGCGGTGGATGTGACCCAGTGAAGTGAGAAAGATCTCATCATGGTAAGTGCAAAAAGACTTGCTATGGCCATACCTCTCGTACAGGTATTCGAAAGGTATGTAGGAATCCTTCAAGCACACTAGGTCGACATTCTTCTTCAACCCCATTATCTTCAAAAATCCCCTGCCCATAAGGTTTTCTAGCACCAACAGCCCAGGGCTTTCCAAAGTTAGTCCTACAAGTCCTCCTATTTCCTCTAGAAGCGGTGTCATTCCTATGTCACCGAAGTGAAACACGTCTCTTTCACTATCCCAGAACAAGGTGGCAGCTTCGATCAATTTGTTGTTTGGCTCAATATATAGCAAGGAAGGCAAGTTACCCAGGTACTTTTCCACATGTTTCTTGTCACTTGAGGAAAGGTCCTCCCACCAATCTTTCAATAATGGTGGGATACTGCTAACGATACCGAATCTTGGGACCTCGTGCCTCATTTCTGCAAAACAAAAAGGGTTATACCTTACCCCCACCGGACTCGATTTTTTATACATTTATGATAGACATATCGGCATTTAGTTATCCAAATTGATACATAGAACGTGGTTGCGTCCGTTAGGATTATGGAAACCCCGATAGACTTTGGATAAGGCTTATCTTAAAGGATCATTATGTGGACAACATAACCGATCTGACTAGGTTTGACCATGATACATGCACAACTTTAACCAGAGTAAGGTTTCTATGGGGTTTTAGCCTGATACCCTCAAGTAGACAGCTCGAGGGGGAAGGCACGGAACCGTCGACTGCAACGCTGATCGACTGGTTTTACCACAAATAAGCCTTTCCGAATTTAATGGTATTAAATAGGAAGAGTGCAACCACTCATTAAAGCGTTACTATAGGATTTGAGACGCACGAGTGAAATATGATGTGGAGCACGATTTATGCAGCAACTAATAACATGTAGTCAAGTATTTTTCACGTAGGAAGAATGATAAATACAGTATTTAAATAATGGAAAGACAGTTATAGGAAGAGAAAATAAAGAGGCGAGTCAGTTTTGTGGATAAAAGAAATATAAATGCTTAAAATAGGCAGTTAAATTCAAATAAAGGGAGAGGGGTACGGGACAAAGCATGCTTGAACTAATTTGTGAAAGATAAATTTGTTATGGTAAGAGCCTAAAATATCACCAGCAGAGTCGCCATGCTGTTGCACTCCTTTTTTCCCTCCTCGCGAAAAGAGGTTCGAGTTTCGACATTCTATGGGGGTAATGACTCATTTCCTTTTTTTGGAATTAGGTATTTTGAAGAGTCGCCACCTAACGAATTATGGTGCGTTAGGGAACCTAGAGTGATTAACTCTTGAATTGGTTTGCATTACAAGAGATTAGGGTAAGGGCTCGAAGTAACCTCAAGGGTAAGGTGTTAGGCACCCCTCTTGGTCCATAACTGTGAGTCCCAGCCGAACTTATATTCACAAATTAGTCCATAAACAGTTGAATCAAATTGGTTGCAAGTAAAGCATGTTAGATAACTCAAGTAATAAGATAAATATTTGGATAAGTTGTAAAACAAAGGTTTAAATAATAGAGAATTTTGGTAAAGGAAGGGTCCTAGATTGGTTATCCCATAGGATCACCCCACACAATGTTCGGTAAACACTCCTAGATGAGGGGCTACACGTGATATTAGCACGTTGTCATCATATCCCATATCTACCCTTTCCACCCCCTTAGTGGTCATGCAAAGCGAATGTTTGGTTAGCGATCTCTATTGCGTGCTGCTATCCGTCCCTTCTTAATGGTCCTGGAGGGATTTAGGACCTCTACCTATAGGTCGTTCTAGACGGACCCCTAACGTTTAAAAGGTGAAAATTCTAAGAATACAAGCAAAACTCTTAGGGCTTTCAGAACATAAGAGGGAGCAATTAGAGGCACAAAGTTTCATCCTCAAAGAAAGCAAATAAACAGCATGACTCAAGCACAATTAAGGGCCTTTATTAGACAGTATATTAAGGCAGGATGTCTAGGTGAACATGTAGAAGACAAGCATTTTATTTTAAACTCAGGAGCAGGGATCCTAGCAGTTGCCTATTATTTCCTTAAAAAATATTTGGATCAGAAAGCATTAAACAGTTTTAGAGTTGTAGGTTTGAAAACGCCCTAAAGGCTTGCCTATACGCGGAGCACTGATTAATACATTTATGTGGTGAAGCAAAGCAAGTTTTGAAATTGACCTCTTTAATGCCTATAGGCATGATATCTAATGATAGATTGGGTAGTTTTAAAGAACATGTTTTAGGAAATACAAAACACTTAATAAAACCAATCCAGAAATGATAAACGTGGATTAAATCAATTTATTTAGACTAGTTTAGGCTGACAGGCAGAATCTCAAGTATGGTTCCATATAGGCACGATATCTAACTTTTGATACTAATTTTTAAGACATTGAAGGCCTTATTTTATTACGAAATTATTTGAAACCTATAGGCATGGTTTCTAGAGTGGTGAGATAAACACGATGAGATGTAAAGCCCTATGAACATGATTTCTACTTGGTGAAGCAATCAGATTTAAACATGAAATCCTATAAGCATGATCTCTATTTGATAAGGCAAATCAAATTAAACTGTAAATCCCTATGAGATTGATTTCTACTTGATAAACCAATCAGATTTTAAACATAAAGTCCTATGTGCATGATTTCTAACTGATAAACCAATCAGATTTTAAACATAAAGTCCTATGAGCATGATTTCTACCCGAATTACCCTATAAACATGCATCTACCCATCCCTTTTCACTAAATACCCTAATATTTGTTTACAAATTATTACAGACCAACGAATGAATTACATAAGTAAATAAGAAAAATAAGAAGATATTCTATAAGGAGCCTTCTATTAGGCCCAGATTTCCAAATCCTCTAAATGGCCTCAAACGCCTCAATTCCATAAACAATGATATAGTCTCGGAACATCAAAGCTCCCTAAGGATATCAAGGATCCCGGGAAATGCTTACACCTAAACTTGGTAACCAAAAAATGAACAAGTACAGTGTGGAAGGGTCAGCCTCAGTATGCCAGAGTTCAGAGGGTTCTCAAGAGGATCCCAAGGTAGTACACATACTGGAGGGGGCAGAACTTATTGACTTAGGAGTAGAGTGAAAGTGATTGACACAAGTTGAAAAGTTTTAGTCAAAAACTGTATTAAAAGGGAAGTCTGTTTGAAAGCAATGTAGTAAAACAATAGAGACTGTTTGAAAAGAGATTGAATAAATGAACAGAAGTCCAAACACAATACCTTAGGACAGGTTTACACAATAGTCACAGAACCAAAGTAAAATCAGTGGTCACAAACAGGGGTTAAAGGGGTTTAGGATTCATGGAACACTTGATTGCAAACACATAGTTAAGAAAAGGTCTAGGAATTGGTATAGACATGCTCAAAAATAGCTGACCAGGCATAGTCACAAAACCAAACATAAAGGACAAAATCACATAGGGGTGACATGGATTTCGGGATTCATGGAGCATATGATGGTAAGTGCACAACAACTAAGAGATAACTGGTAAGACAATGCTTAGAAACACACATAAGGGGGAATATACTGATCTCATAGAAAGGGAATACATGATAACATGCTAATAATGTAACCATTAACTACAAGTTTCACAACAAAACCACAAACAGAAGCAAACTAAAACCAAGAAGAACTGAAGCAATAAGAAAATCATATTGTTGTTGGAACTTTGAATTGAAACTAGAACATACCAGTAAAGAGGATAGCAAGAAGAGTGAGAGAACTGGAGAACACAGTAGTTAGCCTTGGCTTGTAGCCAGCTAACTTAGAGCAGTAGCAAGTAGTACAAAAGATAGCAGAAAATTTAAATGTGAGAGATAGTTTTTGAACCGAGAATTCGTGTATTGTGCTAATGAAAAACTAGGGTATTTATAATTTGAAAGCAGGAAGTAAATAAGGTAAAAATAACAGTCTGTTAGTAATTAAGGAACTTGAAATCAATCAGTCAGGAAATCAAGGCAAGTCCCCCCTTTAATTGAGGAGTTAAATTCGAACAGTAATAGATATATGCCAAATAAGGAAGGAATCATGTAAGGCTGAACATGCTAATTAAGCAAATATTTTCTACATAGTACAAGTACACAATATGTAATAGAAGCCTGGTTCAGCACACTTAAATCAAGGAAATACTTGATCAATCAATTAATATCATAATTGACCATAGAATAAGGTTAGAAAACATTCTACAAGGTAAAAATCAGTATAGTATTCATGCGGAATCAGTGAAAGATCAATCACAAGGATTCAAGGATGCAAGAATAGGAGATAACACTGATTTAGCACCACTCTATAAGAACAAGCATATGGTAAGCAAAAATCAGAACCGTAAGAGGTCGAGTAAGACAAGAATCGCATATAAGATTAGGAATTCATGTAGAGCATAGTCTGAATTAGTAGGCTACGCATGATACAGGTAGGAGAATCAGTTAATTTAAACAAATGAGGTATAAGTTTAGGGTTTAAAGGAAAATATTTCAATCAAACCATAAAATAAGGAAATCAGAATCAATTATGATGAAGTTATGATTACATACTCAACATATAAGTGGAGTAAGAAAATCTAGACATGGCAAACAGGTAGGGTCAATAATATCCACAAAAAGAGGCAAGTTTTGAACAATCAAGATGAACATAATCACATAGAAGTGGTATAGGCTAGAACTCAGTAAGCATATATTCGGAGCAAGGTAACCACAGAAACTGGACAAGAATCGGGTAGTCATGCTAACACACAGAACCAAACAAGAAAAAATCTAGAAATATTAGGGATTATAACATAGGCGAGTAAAAAGAAGTAAAAGCATAGAATCATTCGATATATGCAAAGGAAAGAAGTTAAAACATGAAGTATCGATTTAAACAAAGTGTAAAAGAAGTTCTGAAAAACCCTAACCTTAAAAAAAAGTAAAACCACTTGAAATCGATGATTTTTGCAAAAGAGGTTCGAGAATAGTGTAAAAGATAGAAGGAACAAACTCGAATCGCTTAAAAATAGCACAGATCTAAGAGATACAAACTAAAATTAGGGTTTCAAAAGAAACCCAACTAGAGATGGAAGAACATGTTTAGAACTTCAAAGATTGTAATAAATATAGTGTGATTTTGCTCAAATTTACACCGGAGTAGCCATGAACAGCCAAAACAGCAATGCTAGATAAAAGTCGGCGTGGCCTAGGGCCCTTGAAGGCCTGAGAGAGGAAGAGCAAGGCAATAGAGGAACCATTGGAGGTTTGGGGTTGAAGGGTGGTCGCCAGAGAAGACCGGAGAAGGGAGGCGGTTGAAAGGGAGTTAGGGTTAGGTTGAGAGAAGAAAGAAGATGAGAGGATCTGAAGGCGGCGGGCTTTTGGAAATGATTAGGGTTAGAGGGTATTAGGGAATAAAAATAAAAAAAATAATACGGAACATTGATCTTTCAGATCAATGGTCATGATCTAACGGGTTCTGGGTTGGGTAATTGTGTATAGGGTCTAGGTCGTATAATTGGGTATGAAATAGGGCTAAGGTTTGGGTCCAATTTAGTCTTAAATTGAAATACCAATCTGGCCACATTTTAAATAGCTAATTTTCCCCTATTTAATTTATAATAAAGAATAAATAATTTTTGGAAAATAATTTTATGTACCAAAATGATTTAAAAAATATGTTTAACATTTTAAAAATATAGGACACCAATTTACGCATGTAAAATGTAATTATACATTATATGGGCTAATATTGTAATTATATACAATTTAGCTTTAAAATACCAAATGCAATTATAAAAAAATACATAAAAAATATACTAACCACATTTTGGTATAAATATCGAAATTAAATGACTAAACTACCATAACAATAATTTGGGGAATGATTATTGGGGATTTATGGATAAAAGGGGAAGAAAATAAATCAATTTAAATACCTAAAATTATTGGAAAATTATAAAATCATATGCATGCTTATATATGCATGTATATGCTATTTTGAAGGTACTTTTTCATATTTAAAATATATAGAAAAAAATTGGGTATCAACAGCAGTTGAAAGAGGAGATTCACAAGTATAAGACGATGGTTTTTGAATAAGGGGGAGATGATGGTACTTTGAGGTACCAGGATAGATTGTGTGTTCCAGACATAGATGGACTTAAAGAGGGAATATCATGTTAGAAGCCCATAATTTCAGGTATTTTTTTCATCCAGGTTCCCCATGTATGAATCAAGACCAAGGAGATTTATTGGTTGAACGACATGAAAAAGAACGTAGCGGACTTTGTGGCCAATTGTCCAAATTATCAGCAAGTGAAAGTCGAGCAGCAGAAAGCCTAGTGTTTTATCATAGGATACATATATTTTGAGAGGATATGGTAAATATGGAATTTATAACAGGATTATCTTGCTCATTTGTCACGACCCAAACCCCGGTCGTGATGGCGCCCAACACCTTGTTAGGCAAGTCCGACCTTTAGAACATTCTCAAACCCAAGTTTACAAAGCTCCTTATCAGTTATTAAATATAAAAATACCAATTAAGCAAAATCTCAGTCTGATAGTAACAAAAAAAAATGTGCGGAAACCACAATAATATCAAAACAGCCCATATCAGATCTGGCGTCACGAGTCATAGCCTCTAGATACAACAGAGCAACATCCTATAAATATGAAAGTCTAGATGCGGAAGTAAAGAAAGATAAGAGGAGAAATCGGGTCCTGCAGACGCCAGGCAGCTACCTCGATGACTCCGACAGATAAACTAGGCAGCAGCAACAAACTCAGCTATGCCTCCGGAATCCCTGTATCTGCACACAAGGTGCAGGGAGTAGAGTGAGTACTCCAACTCAGTGAGTAATAGCAATAAATAACAACTAAAAGTAAGAATTCTCATAGAAACACTACACAGTTCTATAACCAACAGTAAAGGCAGTAAACAACAGCTGAGCAGGGAAAACAGGTGAAAATCTCTCAAAGTCCTGCAAATTACCAACACTATTGCGGCGCGCAGCCCGATCTAATAATAATATATACTGCTGTGGCGCGCAGTCCGATCCAATAATAATATATATACTGCTGCGGCGCGTAGCCCGATCCGATAATAATAGTCGACTGTGCTCATTGGGGGTGTGTGCAGACTCTGGAGGGGCTCCTACAGCCCAAGCGCTATAATACTGCGGTGTGTAGTCCGATCCATATACTATATCACTGCGACGTGCAGTCCGATCCATATAATATACTACTGCGGCGTGCAGTCCGATCCATATAATATACTACTGCGGCGTGCAGTCCGATCCATATAATATACTACTACGGCGTGCAGTCTGATCCATACATGTATATGTATATACTATTGCGTCGTGCAGCCCGATTTGGTGTATATCAAATATCCTCACTATGTGGTCCTTGACCCCTCTCAGTCAATATAGACTTGCCCTCTCGGGCCCACTCAGCTTAGACGGGGTTTCCAACCCCAGGTATTCCTCATTTAGAGTGCAAATTGCTAAGACCAGTCCACATTATGTTTAACAGTTTAAGAATATGAATGAGAGTATGATTTCAACAGGTAAAGTGAGGTCAATTAGCCCAACATGCCCCCTAAGGGTCCTACAGATCGGCACAATGCCCCAAACATGGCAACTAGCCCAAGATATACTGATACTAACTCAGTCTCAGTCAAAAGTACAGTAGAATCATCAATCGGGATGGACCGGGTCCAAATCCCTAGCAGTAACATCACCATGCTCATCATACGGCGCGTATCTCATCTCAACATAGCACCACATAGTGCAAATACGAGGTTTCAAACCCTCAGTACATCATTCATAACCATTACTCACCTCAAACCGGCCGAAATCCTAGCTCGCCTTGCGCTTCCCTCGCAAATCGACCTCCTCGAGTGTAGAATCTGACCAAAACCATAAGGAATACGTTATGATAAGCTAATGGGACATAACCCAATTGAAAGAACTCGAAAAATACCCAAAAACACGAAGTTAGCAGAACCCGAGCCCCGGGCCCACATCTCGAAAAATTATAAAATTAACATCACCGGCTTCCATATCTCGCCACGAGTTCATACATACCAAATTCACAAAAATCGGAGTCCATTCGACCCCTCAAATCACTAGTTTAAACTCTTTCAAATTTCAAGCCCTAATCTCCATTTTTAACCTTAATTCCCTTGGATTTTCGGTGTTAATCCATGTTTTTACACCATAATAACATAATCTAAGACCAAGAATCCATACCTGATGAAAACTCTCAAAACCCTCTTCAAAATCGTCCAAAAAATTGCCTAAGTCCGAAATGAAAGTGTTGAGTTGCTTCTAAAATTCGCGAAGATGAAATTAATACCCTCTAAACAGCAGTTTTTGCTTTTGCGATGCCTTTGTCGCTTCTGCGACACCGCTTTTGCGGTTCTTTATCCGCTTCTGCGGTTCTTCGATTTTTACCCAGGACCGTTTCTGCGGTCAACCAATCGCAAATGCAAAACCACTTCTGCGGTCCGCATGTCCGCTTTTGCGGAACCTCCCAAGCCTCCTCCTTTTGCTGCTGCGACTTCCCCTTTCGCTTCTGCGGAACCGCTTCTGCGGTCCATTTCCGCAGAAGCGGGAATACTAGATATCAGATCCTTCAGCAAATCCTTAAACTCCAAATTTCATCCCGTTAGCCACCCGAAATTACCCCGAGGCCCCCGAGACCTCAACCAAAAGTACCAACACAACTTAAAACATTATTCAAACTTGCTCGAACCATCAAAACACTATAGTTAACATCAAAATCATCAAATTTCCTCAAATCAAAGCCTAAGTTCAACCAAAACTTCCGAAACTCGCATTCGATAGAAAACTCGACCAAACGATGTCCGAATGACCTAAAATTTTACACACATATCCAAAATCACCTAACGAAGCTACAGCAACTCTCGAAATTCCATTCCGGCCCTCAGATCAAAATCTCACCTATCAACCGGAATCCGCCAAAATTCAAACTTCGCCAATTCAATCCTAATTCTACACCGGACCTCCAAATTCAATTATGATCGTACTCCTAAGTCACAAATCATCCCCCGAAGATAACCGAATTGCCGAAATTCAAATCCAAGCCCTCTAACTAGATAGTCAACTTCCGGTTGACTTTTCCAAAACAAGCTTCCTTCCAAGAGGCTAAGTGCCACATTTCCAACTAAAACAAATCCAACTCTACCCGATCAACTCAAATACTGATATTAAATCATAGAGAAACATAATATGGGGAAACGGGGCAGTAACTCACGTGACGACGGGTCGGGTCGTCAGATCATTTTAGAAGCATGATTTGATTGAGTGATTGTAAATTGACTTACCAAGTCAGCACACTTCTTGCCAGTAAAGACTACAGATTCAGCAGAAGATTATGCTAAGTTATACTTTCAAAAAATCATCTGATTACATGGGACTCCGTTGTCCTTCATTTAGGACTGTGGTGCTCTATTTAAGTTGAACGTTTAGAAGTTCTTTCAGAAAGGATTAGGAACAAGTTTTTCATCCTCAGAAAGATGGCCAGGCAGAACGCATTATTCAAATAGTTGGGGATATGTCCTTGATGTTAAAAGTAATTGGGATTATCACATTCCTCTTATTGACCTTGCTAGTAATAACCTACCATTCTAGTATAAAGATAGGACTTGTAAGACTCTATAAGGGCGAAGGTGTAGATCGTCAATTGGTTGGTCCAAAGTTGGTGAAGCGGAGTTGTTGGGACCAAATTTGGTCTATCAGACTATGGAGAAAGTTAAGTTGATTCAAGAGTGTTTGAAGACGGCTCAGAGCCGCCAAAATTCCTATTCGAACGTGCGGCATAGTGACCTAGAGTTTCGAGTTGATGATCGGGTTTTTCTGAAAGTTTCGCCTATGAAAGGCATTCCCTGCTATATTGGGCCATATATAATCTTGCAAAGGATCAGTCAATTATCTTATAAGTTGGAGTTGCCACCAGAATTAGTGTTGGTACAGCCAGTATATCATGTGTCATGTTATAACACTCAAGTTTCTAGTACTTAGTTACTCATGTCAGTTCAATACTCAGATACTCATGTCAGTTCAATACTCAACTACCCATGTTAGTCCAATACATAGATATTTATGCCATCTTAGTACTCTGATACTGATGTTATTTCAATTCTCAAATATTTATGCCAGTTCAATATTCATATACCTATGTTAGTTCAGCATTCACGTACCCATGACACACCAATATTTAGTCAATGTGGTAGTCATTCAGTTCATTATTTCAAAAGTTCAGTAGTCATGTATTCATTCAGTTTAGTATGCAAGTGTTTATGAAAGTTCATGTTTCCACCAGACCCGTTTAAGGCCGGAGTTAGTAGAAGTTGTAATCAGGATAATCATTCGAGGACGAATGATCCCTAGGGGGAGATAATGTAACACCTTGTACATTTATGGACTAGGCATGGATGTGTTAAATGGGTATTAGTTAGATATTTTATACATATGAAGTCCTATCAGGATGAGTATGGGTGAAAATAGTAATTTCAAAATCAAGATGGAAAGTGAGGTGCATAAGATTCGACAAAATTGACTAAGTTACAAAAGGTCCATTTTCCAGCATGGTTTAGTGAAATTGTGTAGGGAATTTGGGAAAAGGAAAAGCATGAAAGTTTTAGGCCTTCGAAATAGATTTCCCACGATATATTATGGAGCCCGAATAGATCTTTGTGCATAAAATTATGAGCATTTTACAAAATAGTGCGCAACCACCGCTCGGACAGTGACCGAACTGCGACCGCGGTCGTAAGGCGGTGATCCTATTATCTACCACGGTTGGGACCGCAGTCAGGCCTACAGGGGCGTGGTAGCGGACTTGGGAAGTCATTTGTTTAAGCCCTATTTCGTCCTCCACAACCCCAAAACATAAAAACTTGCTCTAGAAAGGGAAGCTCTCAAAAACCTAACTCCTTAAAGGCTCATCCACTATCCAAGGTAAGTTCTAATGGTTATTCTAAGTTAATTTCAATTTTCCAACATCTTATAACATGGTTAAACCCTTCATATCATTAGATATTCGAGTAGGACATCATTGTTGAGAGAAGAAAACCTAGAACTCGAATTCAAGAAGATCGAACGTCAAAAAGGTAATATCATCACCCTCTAACTGATTCTATCATTGAATTAATGATTATAGACTCTATTTCATGAGATACGAGTTATTGAGTCTGATAGAAAAGCATGAACGGTTATAGGTTTGGGTTGTTAATTATTGATTATTGGTTAAGGGTGATAAAGAATAATGTTGATTATAACTATTTGAGACTTTAAAATTTATCTAGAGCAAGAGAATGGGTTATTGGGTGTGGAGACACCATTAATAATGACTATGAAGATTTATTCTCAACAAGTGTTTGATAAAATTCCTACGTGACCAAAACTTGACTATTTTTGCTAACTTGGGATCCCTTTGACTTGTATTGGTATAGATTAAAGTTGAAAGGGTTGGCAAACATTGTATTATGCTCAAGGACAAGAATTTAAGGTATGTGAGGCTAATTCTCTATGTTTGGGAACGTTAACGATTCTCCCTACACTACATTTCTTTTACGATGTTACTAATTGCCTCAGAAATATAGTTTACCCTTGTTCCTTGAATAGTTGTAGAACTTCTATTCTTCACCTTCATAACTCGTTCATGACTTTTATTCTGAACGTTGTGAGCTCAGTGCATATTCAATATAGACTTGGGTTTGATGTCTCAGAGTCTTAGTATAGAATACTCAGTATGCCATAAATAGTTGAAGTTTCAGTGTTCATAATCAGTTCAAGAATACATGTCTCCGTCTAGTCCTATTCAGTATTATAATAGTATGGAACTTGGTGTGATCCAGTATTCCAGAATCATGTAACTCAGTGTGATTCGGTATTTCATTATCACGTGTTGCTGTATGATTCTCAGTTCCTGATTTTAAATTCTTGAACGTTGAACACATGTATTGTGGCCCAAGGCTGTAGCTTATATGTTTTATGCATACTTGGTCCTGAGGTCGTAGTTTATGCTTTATGCATGTATGGGTCTGAGGCCGTAGTTTATGCTTTATGCATTTTTGGGCCTGAGGCCGTAGTTATGTATACGTATACTTGGGCCTGAGGTCATAGCTTTTGCACATATATATTGGGCTCGAGGCCGTAGCTTATTCAGATAAACAGTTTGTTCATCATTAAGAAGAGGGATTATTCATATCCTTACTTCTTTTATTTCAGTTATCAGTTATAAGTTATCAGCTATCAGTTTTCAGCTATCAGTTATCATTTCAATTTCAGTTTCAATAGTTATCATTTCAGTTATCAATTATCAATTCTCAGTTATCAACTTAGTTTCAGTTTCAGCATTTATAATTCTTTCTTGCAGTTGCTTTACATACCAGTGCAATTCAAATGTACTGACGTCCCTTTTGCCCGGGGCCTGCATCTCACGATGCATGTAATGATTTACAAGTTTATGATTTGGAGCACTAAGATTCTCGTACCAGCTATTTGATAATCCTCAGTTCTTTTTAGCATTATCATTACTTTACAGTCTTTCAGTATTCACAGATAGTCAGTGTTTTCAGTACTTCATTAGAGGCTTCATAGACTAGAGTAACAGTTAAATAGAGTCTCAGACTTTTCATATTATGCTATGTTAGCTGCAAATATTTTTCAGATTTGTATTAGTATTTCCGCACCTTCATTTATATCATCTAGACTTTCAGTATATCAGCATGTGTTAGTTTATCTTCCACATTAAGTATGTTATGATATCACATGTTGATTCAGCCAGCCAGTTGGTTCGCTCGGTCACATGTAATCAGGCACTGAGTTCCGTGTTACGTTCCGGCCCAGGTTCGGGCGTGACATTTATCCACCCAAATCCTAATTTTTACTAATCTCCATGTTCAAATCTATATAAACTCATGTATTAAACTCAAAATTATGAAGAAGGCACTTACCCCATTGTGATTGATGAAGATGGCACTCCAATGTGCTCCAAAATTGGCTCTCATGGGCGAAAATGAAATGAAATAGAGCCAAACCCTCATTTTTTTAAAGAAGACACCGCCAGCCCCGACTTTCAAACCTGCGGTCAGTTGACTACTTTTGCGGTTCCGCAGGAGCGACCCAGCTACTGCTTAGGCGGTTTATCCCCCAGCCGCCCACTTCCGCTTATGCGCCTTCCTTTCCGTAGGTGCGGTCTCACTTCTGCGGCGAGATGACTGCATCTGTGGTCTTAGAACTTCCCCACCAAATTGCATCTGTGCCCCCTTGGCCGCTTTCGCAGATCTGCACCTGTGGCCAAAACCTCGCAGGTGCGGTTACACTAGATGATAGCAGGCTTAGAAATCTTCATAAAGCAGAATTCAATCCATTAACCACCCGAAATCTACCTTAGGACCCTGGGACCCCATCCAATTATACCGAAAAGTTCCAAAACATAATGCGGACCTGATCGAGGCTTCAAATCACATCAAAAATGCTAAAACCATGAATCGCACTCCAATTCAAGTTTAATGAACTTTAGAACTTCAAACTTCTTCATTAGATGCTGAAACCTATCAAATCACGTCCAATTGACCTTAAATTTTGCATGCAAGTCACATTCAACATTACAAACCTAATCCAACTTCCGGAATCGAAATTCAACCCCGGTATCAAAAAGTTTGCTTTCGATCAAACTTCTCAAAAGCCTTGAAATTTCTAACTTTTGCTAAACGACTCCTAAATGGCCTGTGGACCTCCAAATCCACTTTTGGAAGCTCTCCCAATACCGAAATCATCATACGGAGCTATTCTCAAACTAGGAATTCCAAAAGGACATCGATAACATTGAAATGCATTTCAACTAAAATTTATGAAATTCTTACAAAATGCTAACTTCCACAACATGCGCAGAAACGCTCTCGGGTCATCCAAAACCTAATCCATACATATTCCCAAGTCTAAAATGATCATATAAACCTATTGGAACCTTCAAATTCCGATTCCGAGGTTGTTTACTCAAAGTCTAACCTTAGTCAGAATCTTCCAACTTAAAGCTTCCGAAATGAGAATTCTATTTCCCAATCAACACTGAACTTCCGATATTTCCAATTTCGACCATGCGTACAAGTCATAATACCTGAAGTGAAGCTTCTCATGGTCTCAAACCATTGAACGACGCTCTAGAGAATGACCGCTTGGATCGTTATATTTGTTGCCTTGGTTTTGTTTTTCTTAAGTATGTTGGCTCTAATTTGTGTTCTCGAATGTTTATCAATGTTTTTTAGTTCGAGCGTAGTATCTTTCCTTTTTCTGTACTCTTGCAATAATCAACTCATACCCAGAATGTGTTCTAATTCCTGTTGAGACATTCATGCCCAACTTTTTATCTTTATAGAGTAATACTGATAGCTATTACCTGTTCCATGCTATTTGTAACTCTATTATATGCTTTTCTCGACTTTCTCAATCCCGTGTTCTTCATCATTAGTTAAGACCTTTAGAGAAAATCTCACAATCAGCATTTTTGCCTATATATGGCCAACTAGTACAGGGTTTGATGCTTGTCTGTCCTATTGATTTTAAAATTGACATGTCTTTTGTTTACCATAAGTTTTGTTGGTATTCTAATTGATACTCAACATCTTCAAGTTTTTTGATCCTCAACTAAGTAATTTCTCGATCATGAACCTGTTCTGTTATGTTGTTTTCACTAGGCCTTCATGTTACAATGTTCATGTGAAGGCTATGCTTTAGTTGTTCTTGGTTATGACTCTATTAGATTTTTATGTTTAAACCTTGTGTCTAAAGTTCTTTTAGGCCAATTCTAAATAATTTTACTTTTGAAACTCTTTTGGGATACTTCACCATCCTATGATCCTTTAGCTTTGTTTATGAGAATACAAGCATGAACCTGCCTTGTAAACTTGTCAGCATTTCATGTGATCTTGTCTATGTGTTTTGGCTAGAACTGTTGTTAGTTACAACTTTAGGAGGTAAGCGTTAAAAGTTATTTTATTAATTTCACGAGTGGTTTGTCACCTGTATGGTTAAGTTTGGCATACATTTGGCTAAGTAAGTTATTCATTGGGCCTGGTGTTGGTCCATATGTGTTGTTGGACCTGAACATTAGATTTAGGAAGATTCTATTGTCCTTATGTGCCTGAGATTTGGGTTTGTTGGTTTGTGAGGCTGCTGAAGGCCTAGAAATAGCGGGCATGTACTGTTTGATGGGGGTTTGTACTTGTTTCAGTCTGTGTTTTTGTCATCTTTGAGTTTGTATTATTCTATTTTGGTCAAGTAACTTGTAATAATCAATAATTGGGGCATTAGTGAAATTAGGGAATGTGTGTACTTTATTCTTGCATAAAGGGTAGAGAACATGCCTATAGGGTCAATGTATTTTATTTGCTATTTTGTTTGGCTTGCTCTACTTCTGCACGCTAATAGAAATTATGTCTATAGGAATTGCACATACATCACCTAATTTATCTAATATCCGTATACTATTTCAAACATGTTATTAATCTTTATACTTGATTTTCATGTTATTATTGTGCGTTTAGACAGTAGGCCTATAGGAATATATATTTTTGCTAACCTAGATATCATGCTTATAGGACTTCAAATAATTAATTAATCAAATTGGTTTTATTGCTTTTGGTGTACTATCCATCTAGATATTATGACTATAGAAAACTAATCTCTTAATCAACTACTTCTCCCGTTTTATTACACTTCCACCTAGATAGCATGCCAATAGGAATAAGTATGATAACAGCGATTTCAAATACCAACTATTAGGAATCATGCCTATAGAATACTGTGATTTGCCTAGAAAGCATGTCTATAGAGCCAAACGCTGGTAATTCCGAGTTTTCTAATAGCTTTCACTGCCCATTGTGCAAACAATTTAGAAATCATGTCTAAAGATTTTTATAACACCTTGTAATCTGCAAATTAGTTAATTTGGAATAACAGCGCTTCCTATATGACATTTGAAAATCAGAATTGTGTAGAAATCATGGCCATAGGACAGTGTCACCCGCCTAAGACGCCTATTTATAAAATCATTGCTGATGATCCTACGCCTTCAAACATCTTACTACCATCTCACCTAAGCCATTTAGAACATTAGCGATCCATATACATACTGAATTCAGAATCACCTAGAAATCATGGCTATAGGACTCTAACTCTCGATTATGAAACTATGTATTGCCTAAACTGCCCGCTCGCGTTTGTTGTTTACGTGTGGACGCTAATATGAGCCAATCTTTGCTATTATGTGCAGTCTATCTATTTTGAATGCGCAATTAGCTTTATCATTTTGAGCAACATAGATGAATTCTCGAACCGCCCAAATAGAGGTCCAAAGCCTCTTGGACCATAGGCATGCGACGGGTAGTGCATGCATAAAGTACGATTTAGAATTGAATTAGAGCGCCTTTAAGTAACAACTTCAACATAGTAATTGAGTAACACGAGATGATAGTCTGTGCCCGTTGAATAATATGAGCAACCCCCACAATAAGGGAATTGCGAAGTATTATTTATGTTGCACGAGGTGATCCTTT
>MU761187.1:0-25335 GCA_026770625.1 Nicotiana glauca | reverse complement strand
AAAAACTTAGGGCCCCCCCCCCCCCCCCCCCCTCTCCCCCTCTTTTTTATTTATATACTGGTTATTTGTACTTAGTCATTTAACATAGACCAATGTAGTTGTATCCTTGTAATCATTAAGGATCTATACCAATTCTCGCGTGTTATGATAAAACTCTTCGACTTCTACATTTTTCATTCCCTATTTGAACACCTAGCCTGATTACATAATCCACATAGTTTAAAATTTGGTCGGGACCCACAGTTGTGAACTTCGAAGAGTGCCTAACACCTACTATTCGAAGTAACTTGAGCCGTTACCCGATCTTTGGTGATATGGACTAGTCAAACAGAGTTATCCCCAAATAGGTGCCATAATGCACCTTAAAAATCGCTAGGTGGCAACTCTTCTCTTTTAATACCTTCTTTAAAAGAGTTGTCACATGTCAAAGCCCGCTTTCGCAAGAAAAAGGGGCGCAACAGACGTTTTGTTTGGACATGCATCTTATTTGAAAAAAAGTTTAAGTTTAGTGAGTGGAAGAAAAATTTCACCAAAAGACTTCCCTTAAACAGTTTTTGGAAATTTAAAAAAATAATTCAGTTCTTTTTCAAAAATTGAGTTTCAAATTTTTTTTGGAAAAGAAATAAGCCAAAATCAATGGCCAAGTGGAAAAGATTTGTAAGTTGAAACGTTTTGGGCTAATGCTGCCCGTTTACTCTTGAACCTAATCAAAAAATTTCACTAGTTCATCAGGCAATAGATAGGACGTTTGTGCCATTCAACGGCTAAATCATTGCTAGTTTCAAGATCGTTACATTTAAAACATCTTCTAAACTACACGCGGTCCGCAGTAATGAAAAACCAAAGGACGAGTCTGATTGAACAAACAAAAAAACGGAAACTTCGCTTATTATCCCATTAGGCATCGGCAACTCCAACCAACTATAAACAAATTTCGGATACGCCGCCCGATGCACAAAGTATTTCGCATTCACGTAAGATTTAGTGAAAGGCCACATTTTTAGGGTTTATTTCTACGGCACAAACCCGTGACCTATAAGTCACACAAGGACAACTTTACCGTTGCTCTTAAGCTCCTCTTTATTTAGAATATATATAGTACATGTAATAATTTGGCTAAACTTAGAAACTTGAGTGTATATAAACAGGGCGGAGTCAAAGTGTAGGATGCGGGTTACAGTCGAACCTAGTAGCTTTTGTTAAAATCTTGTATTTCTCTTTATATATATATATATATATATATATATATATATATATATATGTTATTAGTAATCTGTATTTGTAAAACAATTCTGGAGAAAATAAAATAACATAAACAAAAATGTAAACAAAATAACAAAAACCAATTCGAGACCACTAAATTCACAGTATTTCCTTAAGGAATTTAATCCCCTCCTAGTACCCAAGGTTATGGATTATTTCCTTCCAGGATAGAACGAATTACACACTGGTGTAGTGGTACTTCAAACCCCAGTGTTACAGTGAACACAAAGTTCGGTAGCAAATCACACTTACTGTTGTTTTCTTTGAAGTTAAAATATGCAGAAGAAAGGAGAAGAACTCAGAAAATTCGTATGGAAATTCATAGCAGAATAGTCTTGTATTTATAGCCAAAGTTGGGCTGAAATCTGAAGAGGTGCAACTCTTCAGAATGGTTGTTTATGCAAAACGACCACAGCATAAATGTCATAACAAAAATAGCTATTTACTCAATAATAAAAAGGAAAAATTGAAGAGGGTAGTTTAATTTTCAGTTACACAATTGAAAAACTGATTGGATTTAATATCAATATTTATTTTAATATTAATATTTTGTTATTAAAACAAATATTTAATAACATTCCTATTAATATTTTACTATTAACAAAAATAAATTTGGTCCAAAAAATTAATCAATCAATTATTTGACCAAATTCGAATCCGAATCCGAATTCGAATTCGAAGCCGAAGCCGAAGACGAAGCCAAAGCCAAAGCCAAAGCCGAGCCGAGCGAGCGACAACGACGGCACGAGGCTTACCTTCTTTTCAACTCTTTATGAGTTAGAAGAAGAGCAATTGCTTATGTACCCATAAAAATATCTTCATATTCCAATATGGGACAATGTCCCTTTGCCAAGCGGGGAAAACTTAAAATTTTCATTTCCCTCTATTTTTCATTCCCTCCATTTTAAGCATTAATAACTTAAAAACCCAACAATCCCCCACGTGAATGGAGAATAGCTATATCACGAAAGTATGCATGAAAAACTGTGTGATTCGCAAGCAAGGATTAATTGCATCTGGATAAGTAGGTTTCCCTTTGAACTTTCCGTAGTGAACTTATGCCGGATATACTCGATCAATTGGTAGATTTGATATCTTTGAACCATCGAACTTTGGTGTATACCTAGATAATCACAAGTCACACATCCAACCCTTAACTATCTTTGGTTCTCATTGTTGTGTTCGTTTCATCCATGAACACCATCTGGCTTCATAAGTGCGTAGAGAACTAGCCTTACAAAGTTCTCCTTGAAGTGGCTAGCACTTCACACTTACATAGGTGATTGCTAAACGTATCATCCCGTAGATACACGATTTGGTATACCCCGTATCAAATCTAAAAATAATTTAAAAGCCTTAATGTTTTATCCTTGGTACTTGAACATTGTCACATCAAGAGAATGGACCAAAATTTTAGTTGACAATGTTGAAACGTCATTAATAACTTTGTTTGATCTCCTTGAACCTAGATCTCTAGTATTCTAGGTAGAGTTACTGCCACTATGGCTTGTTCTCGGCCATAGTCTTATTCCCCTTGATGATTTCTCAACTACCTCTCTAGTAAGGCCTTTTGTAAGTGGATCCGGCACATTATCACTTGACTAAACATAATCAATCATGATACTTCCTCTAGAGAGTAATTGCCTGACGGTTTTATGTCTTCGTCATGTATGACGAGATTTACTGTTATACATAACGCTCCCAGCCCATCCAATTGCCGCTTGACTATCGCAATGAATGCATATTGGTGCCAACGGTTTGGGCCAATATGGAATATCTTCCAAGAAATTTTGGAGCCATTCAACTTCTTCACCGGCTTTATCTAAGGCTATGACTTCAGCCTCCATTGTAGAACGGGCAATACAAGTTTATTTTTACGACTTCCAAGATACCTCTTATCCACCAATAGTGAATACATAACCACTTATGGACTTGGAATCAGTTGATTCGGTGATCCAATTTGCGTCGCAGTATCCCTCAATGACCGTAGGATATTAACTGTAGTGCAAAGCAAAGTTCTGGGTATGTACTAAATACCTCAAAACTCGTTTCATGGCCATCCAATGAGATTGACCTGGATTACTCGTATATCTGCTCAATTTACTTACAGCACAAGATATATCTGGTCATGTACAATTCATGATGTACATTAAGCAACCTAACACACGAGCATAATCCAATTAGATATGCTTTGGCCTTTGTTCTTTGCTAATGCAAGATTCACGTCAATTGGAGTCTTTGTAACTTTAAAGCCCAAGTGCATGAATTTTTTAAGTACTGTCATAATATAATGAGATTGCGACAATACCAGACCTTGAGAAGTCTTATGGATCATAATTCCCTGAATTAAATCAGCAACTCCCAAGTCTTTCACATCAAACTTTCCAATTAGCATGCGCTTAGTCGCATTTATGTTGGCAATGTCATTACTCATTATCAGCATATCATCCACATATAAGTAAACAATGACTATGTGATTTGGAACATTGTTAATATACACACATTTATCACATTCATTTATTTTAGAACCATTTGACAACATTGTTTGGTCAAATTTCGCATGTCATTGTTTGGGTGCTTGTTTTAGTCCGTAAAGTGACTTAACAAATCAACATATCTTATTTTCTTTACCTGGAACCACAAACCCTTCAGGTTGTTCCATGTGAATTTCTTCCTCCAACTGTCCATTTAAGAAGGATATCTTAACATCCATTTGATGAATTTTAAGACCATAAACTACAACTAACGCTACTAACGTTGGTATGGATGTAATTCTTATAACTGGAGAGTATATATCTAAATAGTCAAAACTCTCTCGTTGTCTATACCCTTTGACCACAAGTCTTTTCTTAAATTTGTCAATAGTGCCATCATCTTTCATTTTCCTCTTAAAGTTCCATTTAGAACCCAACGGTTTATTTCCAGGAGGAAGATCAACCAATTCCCATGTATGGTTATTTAGTATGGATTCTATTTCACTATTGACTGCCTCTTTCCAAAACAATGATTCCAAAGAAGACATAATTTATTTAAATGTTCGAGGCTCATTATCCAATAAGAAAGTCACAAAATCTAGTCCAAATAAAGTAGACGTTCTTTGACGTTTACTACGTCTTGCATCTTCCTGATTAAGTGTACTTTCTTTTGTTTCTTACCGAGGTCGTTTAGATCCTTCACCAATCGACTCACATTCCTTTTTATACGGATATATATTTTCAAGGAACTCAGCATTATCTGATTCTATAATCATATTATCATGAATGTCGGGATTTTCTGATTTATGAAACAGAAATCGATATGCTTTACTATTATTCGCATATCCTATGAAAACATAATCAACGGTTTTCGGTCTTATTTTTACCCTTTTGGGTTTAGGAACTTGCACTTTTGCCAAAAACCCCCACACTTTAAAATAATTCAAGTTGGGCTTCCTTCCTTTCCATTTTTCATATGGAATGGATTGTGTTTTGCTATTAGGTACTCAATTTAGTATTCGGCTAGCCGTAAGAACGACTTCCCCCCACAAGTTCTGTGACAAACCGGAACTTATCAATAATGCGTTCATCATCTCCTTTAATGAACGATTCTTTCTTTCTGCAGTCCCATTGGACTGGGGCGTGTAAGGGGCCGTTGTTTGATGAACAATTCCATATTCTAAACATATTTGTTCAAAAGGAGATTCATATTCACCATCCCTATCACTTCTTATCATTTTGATTTTCATGTTAAGTTGCGTTTCAACTTAATTTTTGGATTGCTTGAATGCGTCTATTGTTTCATATTTACTATTGAGTAAGTAAATAGCAATATTCAACTACTATTGTCAACAAAAGTTATGAAATACTTCTTTCCACCGCGAGATGGTATTGAATTCATATCGCAAATATCTGTGTGAATTAAGTCTAAAGGATCTGAATTCCTTTCAACTGACTTCTAAGGATGTTTAACATACTTAGATTCCACACATATTTGACATTTTGATTTATCACATTCAAATTTAGGCAATACTTCCAAATTAATCATTTTACGCAAGGTTTTATAACTAACATGACCCAAACGTATATGCCTTAATTCATTTGATTCAAGTAAGTAAGACGAAGCTAAAATTTTAGTATTATTTTCGACAACCATTATATTCAGCTTGAAAAGGCCCTCAGTGAGGTAACATTTTCCTACAAATATTTCGTTCTTACTTATTACAACCTTATAGGAAACAAAAACACATCTAAAACCATTCTTAACAAGAACTATAGTAGAGACTAAATTCTTCCTAATCTTGGGAACATGAAGGACGTTGTTCAAAGTCACCACTTTATCGGAAGTCATTTTAAAAAATATCTTCCCACATCCTTCAATCTTGGCCTTTGCACTATTTTCTATAGAAAGTGTCCCATCGGGTCCAACAGGAGCATAAGTAGCAAAAGCTTCTCTAACAGCACAAACATGGCGAGTGGCTCCAGAATGAATCCACTACTCTTTAGGATTGTCCATCAAGATGCATTCAGAAAACATGGCACATAAGTCATCAACATCATCATGCTTTTCAACCATGTCTGCTTGACCCTTCTTCTTGTCTTTCTTTGGAGCACGACACTCCGTAGATTTGTGTCCGACTTTTCCACAGTTGTAGCAATTTCCACTAAACCGCTTCTTACTTAGGCTGTATTTCGGTCCAGAAGCCTTCTTTCTCACTACTAAAAAAATCAGGGTTTAGCGACGGACAAAATCTGTAGCTAAACAGAAAAATATATCGCTAATCTCATTTAGCGACGGATTAGCGACGAATTATAAAAAGATTCTGCTAGCAACGAGCATTTTAGTGACAGATTAGCGACGACGTTCGTAGCTAATTCCAGTTTTTTTTGTTGTGCCTCTTTTTGTTCTCTTCAACAATATTTGCTCCCATTATTGTTGAATTTTCTCGGCCTCTCTTTTCAGCAGCTTTGTTGTCCTCTTCGATTATCAATCGAACAATGAGATCTTCAAAGCACATCTCCTTATGTTTGTGTTTTAAGTAGTTTTTGAAGTTCTTCCACAAAGAAGTCAACTTCTCAATCATCGCTGCTACTTGGAATGCTTCATTGATGACAAGACCTCAATGAAATTTCTGTTAGTAAAAATACTAAGATTACTACTTTCAACATCATGATTAATTTGATTTATACCTTCAGCAATGAGATCACGAATAATCGCTTGCAATTCCTGGACTTGAGTAATAACAGACGTGCTATCTACCATTTTGTAGTCCAAAAACTTTACAGCAACGAACTTCTTCAACCCGGCATCTTCAATTTTGTATTTCTTTTCAAGGGCAGTCCACAGTTCTTTTGATGTTTCCACGCCCCTGTAGACGTTATACAAAGCATCCTCCAGCCCGCTTAGAATATAATTCTTGAACAAAAAATTGAATGCTTCCACGCTTCAATCACGAGAAAGCGTTCAGTCTCTAGAGTTTCATCGGACAGTACATAAACAACTTCCTTGATAAACTTCTGGAGACTTAGAGTAGTCAAGTAGAAGAACATCTTTTGCTGTCAGCGCTTGAAATCAATCCCGAATTTTTTTTCGAATTTCTCCGCCGGTGCCAATGCTACTGGTGTTGTTCGGCTCATTGAGGCATTAGCAGTCACCATTGGAACAACTTGGTTCACATCATCATTAGTCATTTCTGTAAAAGAATGACACAAACCTTAAAATGACGTAGATTTTAATCCCCAATAGAGTACAAAATCACAAAGGTTTTACTCTCCAGAAATAGTGAGTATATACAGAAAATATAGTTAATTCCTTAAGCTTGTTAGTAATTTGTATTTGTAAAATAATTCTGGAGAAAATAAAATTACATAAACAAAAATGTAAACGAAATAACAAAAACCAATTCGAGCGCACTGAATTCACAGTGTTTCCTTTAGAAATTTAATCCCCTCATAGTACCCCAAGGTTATGGATTATTTCCTCCCGGGATAGAACGAATTAGACATTGGTGTAGTGATACTTCAAACCCCAGTATTTCAGCGAACACAAAGTTCGGTAGCAAATTACACTTACTGTTGCTTTCTTTGAAGTTAAAATATGCAGAAGAAAGGAGAAGAACTCAGAAAATTCGTATGAAAATTCTTAGCAGAATAGTCTTGTATTTATAGCCAAAGTTGGGCTGGAATCTGAAAATATGCAACTCTTCAGAATAGTTGTTTATGCAAAACGGCCACAGCATAAATGTCATAACATAAATGGCTATTTAGTCAGCAATAAAGAGGGAAAATTGAAGAGGGTAGCTTAATTTTCAGTTACACAACTGAACAAACGGATTGGATTTAATATTAATATTTTGTTATTAAAAAAATATTTAATAACATTTCTGTTAATATTTTACTATTAACAAATAAATTTGATCCAAAAAATTAATCACTTAATCGATCATTTGACCAAAGCCGAAGCCGAGCGAGGCTTGCCTTCTTCTAAAAATAAATTAATCAAACGTCTACTGACGACGGCGCGAGGCTTGCCTTCTTCACAACTCTTTAAGAGCTAGAAGAAGAGTAATTGCTTATATGCCCATAAAAAACTTCTTCCGCTTCCAATATAGGACAATGTCCCTTTGCCAAGCGGCGGAAATTAAGATTTCACTTAAAAATTTTATTCCTTTCATTTCTCATTCACCCCATTTTAAGCATTAATAACTTAAAACCCCAGCATATATATAACTCTATTCTTTTTGCGGGAATGAAAAGGGTTTACCTTGACCCAACACTAAGAGCACTATGCCTGAAATGAAGGCAAGTTAATTAAAAAAATAATTTAGAATCATTAACTTAAAATAATAATAATTCTGAATTCATAAGATTCAAATTCTGGTTCCGCCTCTGTTAGTATATAAAACTCCCCCTATTATGTAATGACTTTTTTCAGTTTTACTATTAAAATATAGTATTTGTTATCACACCAAAAAAAAAAAAAACTCCAATTAAGCAGCTAAGAAGGCTACACATGAAATATGAATCAAGAATTTAATTACAAGCAAACACGAGGGTATCTATTCTCTCAATGAGGAATTTAAAAAAATAATTGTAAAATGGATAATTACCTAACTCAAAAAAGCTAGTACAATAGGTTATTGAAAATTAACGAAAAGAATTTTTTAAGTCAAGATAATTCTGCCTATTTATGCTTTCCGTGTGTCTTGATTCCATTAGGTTTTAAAGCAGATATATCTGAAATTCTCATGTGCCGACTTTCTAACACAAAAATTCCTTATGCATGAAGATAGGAAGAAAGTGTTCTTCAGGTTCATATATATCTTTACAATATTATATACATTACTTAATAAATATCATTATCGTATTATCTTTTAATTATATTATTAATATGACAAGATGATGAAAAAGTACTTGGAAAAGGTGATGCACTTAAAGGTACGAAAAAAGGTGCATAAATAAAAAGTACTCTGAGATAAGAAAAGTTTAAAAATCAATCTGAAAGGGTGAGAAAAGCTAACAACTTTTTTGGTGTTAAAAGGGCTGTCCACTTTCTGCATTAATACTTTAAGGGGTCGTTTGGTTGGAATTCTATTTCCATATGTATAAGTCATGCCGGTATAAAATTATATTGGGATAAGTTATGCTAGTATTAGTTATGCTGAGATTGCTGTTTATTCATTGTTTGGTATGTTGTATTAAGAATGACAATTGCATAATTTGTAAGAAGAAGGTTTAAGTTATATCGGTGCTAATTACCCTACCTTCTATAAGGTATAAGTTATTCCAATGTTAAAATTAACACCGGAATAACTTATACCTAGTTTGCCAACCAAACAGAATATTAAAGCGGTATTAAATTTTTATATCACCCTTATATCTTCTTATATCTCATACCAAACGACCCCTAAAGAAATTCAGTCATTAATAGTTTCATACATGGTGGAGAATCTCACTTTGCTTCCCTTCTTTCTTTGTGATTTGTGTTCGGGGCGAATTCAACATCTAAATTTAATATGTTTATTTTGTACTCTTTTCGGTCCAAAATAAGTGATTTTTTAGCATTTTTCTTATGGTCCAAAATAAGTAATTTTTTCAGATTTTAAAAATAATTAATTATTTTTTTCCTACATTGTCCTTGAAGTAAATGGTGTTGGAATATGTGTTAGGAGTGTTTATGTGAGATAGTAAAAGTTAATATGGTCAATTCCATTGCTAATTAATGCTAAAAGATAAATTTCTTAATTTGTGTAAAAACATCCAAAAAATCACTTATTTTGGACCGGAGGGAGTAAGATTTTTAGTACTAAACTCATTAATTGTTAGAATTATGAGTTCAAATCTGAAATTTATTGAAGTTTTAGCAAATTTTTACATAAAAATTCATACTGAATTCATTTGAAAGCCTATATCCACTCTTGCTTGTGTTCCTTTTAATGGACATTAATCTAGACTAGATTACTTGTAACCTCTTTCACTTCTCTGATAGATGCGTTTATATCTATAGTTTGCCGACCAATTTTTTCCTTCTTGTTTTTAATGTTCGTGTGACGTCCATGGAGGACGAGTTAATAAAAATGAGAAAACTCGCAGACTTTTAGATTGATAAGTTTCCAAAGAAAAAATTAAATACGTATAACATTTTGGATAAATCGTAAATTGAAAAAGGAAAGGAAAGTAAAATGTTACAACAATCCAATATATAGATGTGGGGATGAAGCTCCGAAGCAGGAGCTAGCCTTCAAATGTGAGCGGAACTTCACTGTTCTTGAGGAAAGCTGTATGGCCGTCATTTCTTTACCCGAAAATTCTTTCATCCTTCTTGGATAAAGATGGGCAGCTGTTGATATCCATTTTTTTCTATAATATTTTTAAAATGCATATATAACTTTAAAACCCTTGTTCAAGTCAGCAATAATACTTTTCAATAGGGGTGTACAAGTCAAACCATCAAGCCAAATCGAACCGACGAACCAAGTCAAACCGAAGAAAAAAACCGACTTATGGTTTGGTTTGGTTGGTTTGATATTGGAAAATAAAAAACCGATCGCTCTTGGTTTAGTTTGGCATTAACAAAAAATAAGTCAAACCGAATCTAAACCAAACCGACGTTATATATAAATAAATTTTAGAAATTTTATACATAAAAATAATCATTAAAATCTAATTTATAAGTATTTTGTAAACTATTTTATAATTTTCAATGTCTTGAGATATTATTTGTTTGTGGGCTTGTAAATTATTTTCATTAATCATCTATATCCAAATAATTTAATAAATATTAAAATTATTTCTTAATGTGTACTTTATTTCAAGTCTCAATCCATTACAAAAAAAATTAATAAACAATGTATGTAACTGGTGAGATGAATAACATAATTTAAAGGCGAAATACATAAACGACACCTTCAAGTTATCCTCAACGACCAGGTGAACACCCCAACTGATCCATTTACCATTTAGACATTTCAAGTGTTTATTAAGTGTATCAAGTAAACACCCGAGTGCTGAAGACTCTATGTGTGAGCTACCTTTGCCAATGACGTGTCAAATGAGCCAATTAAAAAATGACACGTGTAAATTGAAATAAAAAATTGCCACATAATTAAAAAAAAAAATACATTAAAGATGAAATAGAAACCCTCACCAGCACTACCCCTCCCCCTTCCGCCCTCCCATTCCCCCCTCCCTTTCATCTTCTTCTTTGCATCAATCATGTCCTCTATCCCCTTTTCTTAAATACCTTTCCCCCCAACAAATTAATATTCAAACTAATATGAAATAACAGAGAATAACCAAATAGAGAATCCACCAAGGGATCATTAATTGACCTCGCCGGATTATGCGATCTCCATTATCGAAAAATTGTTCTCCAAGCAAATGAGATTGTTTGAATCATTTTATTCTTGTATCATGATTGTTTGATATGGTGAAGTACACTACTTTTATTCTTGATTCTTTTTTCTGCCTCAAAAAACAAAAACTGGACCAGTGAAGGCTCTAGTCAAACTCTCGGCCACTGCTCCGGTGAAGGCTCCACTACTCCATTTTTTTCTCCCTTTATTTCTTCTATTTTTCTCCTCTATTAATTACAGGAAAAATCAAGAACTCGAAAATCCAAAGACTAAAAAGTGACGCCAAATCTAGTGGTCTTCAAGGTTATCCATGGCTGAAGCTTGGTGGTTCGTCGTGTAAAAGTGGAAGTAGGCGGTTGCTTATGAGGAAGAAGAAGATGCCTGCACTAGTTGGGTGAAAAAGGTTAGAGGAAAATATAATGATATAGTGTGAGACCCACATACAAATTTAATTTAATTTTGAAAACAAGAGAGAAAATCTGATAAAAGTCTCACGCGCCCAAATTAAACTAAAATGCACGTAACTTGCCATGTCAGCGTGAGGTGTCTACGAGATATGCTTAATAGTCACTTGAAGAGTCTAAATGGTAAATGGATCAGTTGGGGTATTCAGCTGGTCATTGAGGACAACTTGAAGGGGCGTTTATGTATTTCGCCTAATTTAAATTTTATTAAGATAAAACATATAATAACAATTTACATGTTTGCTAGGATATACATATACCAATCGAACACTAACTGTTGCACATATACGCTAAATGGTGCACTAGGCCAAATATCATGATAAATCTCAGTTAAAATTTTACCCCAAGGCTATCGAAGAGAGTTTGCTAAAATAACTAATGCTTCCCAATCAGTAATTTCTATGTAAATAGCCAATGCAGCTCTTTTAACTGAAAAAGGTGTACATGTTCAGGAATGGAAGCATTAGGGCCCATTTTAAATTCCTTAAACTCCTTTCCTTCGTTGAGGCCTTTGATCCCTTAACTCATTTTGCCTCGTCGTTGGGAAAATCTTGATGACTTCAGGCTCCGAGTCTGAATCATTATATAAATATGTCCTGCGACGACGTATCCTTCTATGTTGTCCCCTCTCTTGACTTCGAGAACTCCCACTCAGAGTAATTCAAACTTGTCCCTTTTCAACCATATTTGAAATAAGACCAAGGAAACAATAAGAATGGCTACAAACATTCAATGCGATAGCATATGTAACAATATCTCGTAGAAGTATATCAATGTAAAGGGTTAAGGCCAAACTATTTTTCTATATTATGGAGACATCGAGTTCTAATTGTAATCACATGATCAAAGTCACAGAGAAATAGATAGCTTCAGTTTAGATCTCAACAAATAGTGTTCTTTAAATTGAAAGCTAAAGCATAAAATATGTTACCAACAATCTCTCGTTCGTTCTTAATTGACCAAAGAATTTTAAGAAAACTTTATGTACAATATTCATGTCTGCCTTTAGCTTTATTTCTCAACAAGTTTTTTTTTCTTTTACATAACATAAAGCAATAATATTGTGCAGTGGAGCAAATCCCGTGAGTCATAATATTGTGAAACTGATTTCTTTTCCATCTTAAACCGTTGCTAACTTTGAACAAGTTATAAGGCTGAACCATGAAAGCGAACCAATTTCAAATCAGAAAGAGACTTGTCAATAATCAAAGCAGTATAAATTACTAACCAGTATCGAATACATTATTAAATACAGTAACAGACTAATTATATATGGGGTGTATCTAATCAGTTTCACAAGCCGTTAACTTTATACATTTTAGACCCTTATGAGTTATGTATAAAGGACTACTGCAAAATTCCTACTTTTCGTTATCCGAAAAATTGAAACATCAGAGAATTTGAATCTTTTAGTATATTAAGGACTGATTATCGTACAATTCGCAAACATATTGGAACTCTATGTTAACAATATTGACATTGATTAAAATCAATAGTGTATTCATCTCAATAGAACACACATTAAATGCTCTGATACCAATGATAGTTAAAATTGAGTAATAGGGACATCGAATTTGTGTACATGTTAACAACAGCGGAAGTTTTTCGCAGAATCTGTACCTAGCAATTGCCCGAATCCGATTTCGTCTCTCTTGAAAATGAAATTCTTATTCACGAACTAAATACCTTTTTTTTTATCACACTGTATTTCTTTCTTTAGAGAGAATCACTTTATTATTTTTTCTCTGTTGAGGAAGACAGATATATAAAGGAGAGAGAGGTTTCAAGAAAAAAAAACTACTGCTCACACAATCACATGTTCCCATTATTTTTCTAACGTGCAGCAATTTTTTTTTATTTATCTCTATTTTAACTCTCTGGGTAACCTCTTTTAGATTTTATCTCCTCTAAATGAGTAGGGTCGGTCCATATGATCGACACGTGACCCTAACTCAATATCCAACGGATTGCAAATATGTGTTGGAAGCTAACAAGACCATCATTAAACATAAATGGAGGTAGTAAATCAAAGTGTTGATCAATTTATTGGCAAACAAAGGGTACAAACATGAAGTAAATTTAATAATCTTGAAAGATGTTAAAGGAAATTGTAACAGCTCAATATACTAGTGATATTGTACATTAGATTTTGTCTACTTATATATCTAGCATCTCGTTCGTATTTTGTCGATGCGGGATGAGCCTAGGGTGTCGCATATACCTTTTCAAAGAAGTGGAATTCCCCTTAGGGACTCAGCGTTCTCGCTAAGATTTGCCCTACCACCATCTCACAGATGTGGGATTCGCCTACACTCAATTGATTGGTGAGGTTTGTCGTACCATCATTCAAGTTGCACGTAGAACAGCTCTGATACCATATGTATCAACCCAGCTCACTAACGATATTATCCGCTTTAGCCTAGGCCTGTACGGTTTTAAAATGCATCTAGGATCTAAGATTCTCTGCTTATATACCCAGCATCTCTCCCACGTCTTTTGTCGATGTGGGATTCGCATGGGTGTCACAGAAATAAAGTTTATTCTCCTAGGCTTTTTAAGTCCTCTAAATTATGAAAGATAGTAAAACATTTATGTATCTTTCCCAGTGTTGGAAACACAATGAGTCTCTGAGTCGAGGACATCCCAGAAACTTCCTCTCTATCCCTCCAGGGTAGGGATAAAGTTTGCGTACATTATATCCTTTCTAGGCCTCACTAGTGAAATTCTACTAAGTTGTTGTAGTTGTTGTTATCATTCCCAATGTACCAAAAATTATATACTCTCCAACTATGCATTTTGAGTCAAGAATAGGGGTAGTAATCTACTTCTTTTGGGACACAGTTTCAATATTTTATAGGTGCACGGTCTGAAAGAAAAACAAGAAAGATATGTTGATAGAATCTTTCAAATTTCAATCTCCCACTAAATCTGATCTAGTCTTCAAGCTCTTTATATGTCTAGCCACATAAACCAAGATCAATTCAGGATTATATTTCACCTTATGAATTTAATTAAAGATGATGATTTTTATCTCGCTATAACCTTCAACTCAGCAAAGTTCAACTGCATCTTATCTCCACTTAAGGTTAATATTGTAGAATAAATATGATAATTTTTACTTTTAATTAAAAGTTTCGAGTTTTAGTCTATTTGGCCCCATTCTCGAGTACCGGGACAAAAATATCTTACCTCACATTGGTTTCTATTTGTTTTATGAAAACTAACCTCTTTTATTGGCTTTTATATAAAATGTAAAGTTACTTATTGGATGTTGGAACCCACAAAATAAGATATAGTGTTTTGATCTATTACGTATTGCAAAGGAGGGTCAACTTTTCCACTTTGTTAATAGCAGTTTTTTTTTCCATAAAAAAAAAAGGAAAATCTAAAACAGAAATAAGAAATGTCAAAAGTGCGAGCACTACTTTTCATGCTTTGTGATTTGGGAAAAGAATCACTTTTTCTACTATGATCTTCGTAAACCCAACATTCCTATCTCCAGAAAGCATTACGTGAAAAAGTTGTAGAATATTATAGCAACGTGTTATTCCCAAAAATATTAATTAAAATAATCCAAATTGTTTAATTAAAAATGAGAGTTCCGAAAGAAAAAGGTAGTAATATTTTGTGAGAATCTCTTAACTTTAAGCTGTGCTGTTTTACTCTCTCTCTCTCGCTCTTAGTTTTCCCTTTCAACTTTAAAATAAGTTTATCGCGCCAAAAGCATAAGCCTCATCACTTTAAATCAAATCTTTATCATAAGAATGGAATATGTCAGTTAATACCCGGCTTTATAAAGTTAATATAATGGCTACTAACAATCACTTCACTTTAAAATAAATTTAAATTAAACTGATGTAAAATACAAAATATATAGGTAATTCGTTGATTTCCTCTTTGAGGAGAAAAAGGAAAAAATTGTTTTGGCATTATGGACGTCCATTCCCTAAAGCAAGTAAAGCACTACTTTAGGCCCTACATTTGTTGGAGCCGGGCCCCATTTTTTGTTAGGCCATATATAATTTTTTTTTTTTTAAAAAAGATCGATGAAGTGAAAATGTTAGATTTAACTTCAACAAACATAAAAAAGAAAGATTTGTACTTGCTATGATTTTTGTCAAGAAAATCTCATTTAAAATTGAATATCGAACCCGAATTTCGTAAGAAACATTTGAATAATCTCAAAATATCTTGAAGAGTCATTTAGAGTTGATTATGTTTTATACCTAGTAGTCAAGATAGATTTGAACAATTCTAAGTATATATAAATATTTTGAGTTTTTTTATTTAACGGTACAAACTGAGATCACTAGATGATAAAAAATTGGAAAAAATATTGCCTTAATATTGAATGTTCCTCAAAACATACTCCCTCGGTTCCAATTTATGCGAGCATGTTTGATTGGGCACGGAGTCTAAGAAATGAAGACTTTTGGGATTTGTGTTCCTAAACAAGTTAAAAAGGGCCCAAAATAATTGTGTGGTTATAAAAACTTCTCATTAAGGATAAAATTATATGTTTAAGCTAAATTATTTTCAAATATATATAGAAAGGGTGCATTATTTTTGGAACAGACCAAAAATGAAATAGGTTCACATAAATTGGAACGAAGAGAGTAATAATCAATCCGATATTGATGGTTTAGATTTATTTTTTAAATGAAAAGCGTTAAAAAATATAGTACAATTAAAATACAATAGTTTAATTAATATACTCAGTCAAACAAAAAAAATTAATTTTTGCCTATGTTTTATTTTATTTTTTTGGAAAATCTACTCTTTAGTTATGTACTGGGTGACGTGCTCACTATGCAATTATAGCTTGCAAATCACACACAAAATATAAACCGCACTAGGCAAGCCAAGTGTGACGAGTTCTAACTGAAGAGGTTACTGGTGAAGGGAATGGATCCTAGGTCTCCTCTGTGGGAAACCACTTACCCAACCAATTCAGCTAATCCTTGCAGGCTCCAAATGCCTATAGTACGTTTTATAGAATAATGTCAATAACCTATGTTATTGTTGTTTCAGTGGAAAGAAGTTTTTCAAAATTAAAATTGATAAAAATCTTACCTAAGATCAACAATGTCGCAAGAGAAGTTAGATGGATTAGCTATATTATCGATTAAGAAAGAGTTATTAGGAGACATTGATTAAAAGAAAATTATTAATAACCGTGCATTTATAAGCACCTAGAAAAATAGACATCAAATAAAAAGTAATTTTTTTTAAAAAAGTTAAGACTCCTATAAAATTTGGCTTTAGACCATAAAATTTGTCGGATCACCCTTGATTATGGCGATGCAAAAAATGGGTTGTGGTCTCTTTTCCCTCCTTGTTTCTTGGACAGCTTGGCGTTCTGTTCTCTGAAGAAAAACAATTTTTTTAAATACTATTAAAAACCTAATTTATTACACCACTCAAAAGTTGAGAGAAAATCGAAAGTTGATATCGGGAAGTTTGAATAGTACCAGCGTATTATTATAGGTCCACTGGTTAAAACTGAGTATAAATAAAAAGGTTATCCACGGCCTGTCACAATAAAAGAAATCATCCCATGGTACGTGGCATATGTTTTTGTCAACTTAAGAGATAAGGCAGGAGTAACTTATAAATGAGAGTTTAATTTCCTTTGATCCAAGGAAAAGAAGGCAACAAAAGTTAATTACCCTATTCGTTCACTTTTACTCGTTCACTTTAGAAATAATTAATATTAAAGGTAAAATTAAAAAAAATTATATTTTTCTTGATTTGTTAATATGAACAAATAAAAATAAAAATAAATTTTTAGTATAAAGAAAAAATAAAAATAAACGAAAAAAGTAATAATTAGCTAGGAACCAAGCTATAAGATTCTTGGAAGTCAAAAGGAAAGTCACTTTCACGAAGTATCATTGGTCCAAAAAATAAAAATATGGAAGTGCACAGCTTCATAGTACGTATTATTTGCTTTTGATCCAACAAATTTCACAAACTTATTGTTTGATTTATGCATCAAGTCCAAAATTACACGTATCATGTGAATTTGTGAAAAGGAATGGACCATCGATGGAAAATAGAAGAGAGACGGCGATTCATGATATTCGAAAAAATTTATATTCATTTGCTCATTGCTAGCGGAGAGGGATATCGGACAAAAAGAAGCGACTACTTTACTTAATGCAATCTATTTAATTGATTAACTATGAACTACTCTTAACTTGATTTTCATTTTTTTTGGCTGAAAAAATAAGGTATGTATCAACCATGCTATGAGTTACCTAGAGGAGGGTAACAGTGCCCAACACGTGAGGGATCTGGAAAATTATAATATTTGAAAAAAGAAAGATGCCACCGCACGTTGAATTATTGTAAGTTCAGTTGCTGATGATCCCATCCACAAATGTGAGCAATATCCTATTGCTCAAGCCATGTAGGCACATTTAATAGAGGCATATGGGGGTACAAACTCTGAATCACCTTCGATAACTGACAATCAAGTATGACGCGTACAAAAAGCATCATGATCATAATGTCAAGAAACATCTAAGGATGATGTTAAATATGATTGCTCAACTCAAAACTGCTGGTCATGTTCTCTCTGATGAGCAGCAGATTTAGGTAGTGATTCGGTCTCTTCCCAATAATTGGGAGCATCTGAAGGTTAACTTGATCCACAATGATAGCATCAAAACTTTTGCTGTACCCGTCATGTGGAGCTTGAAGACGAGCGACTTGGTGCTGCTAAAGTTGTACCTAATGCCTTTGTGGCAGAATCAAGTGGTAGAAAGAGATCAAGCTTCAAGCACAAGAAAAACTAAAAAAATGACGGAAAGGGTAAGGAGACTGGAGAAGAATCCTCCAAGAAAAGAAACAAACCAAATTCCAAGAGAGAAAAACTGTTCTACAAGAAGAAAGACAAGAGTAAGATGAAGTGCTACATTTGCCAAGTTTCAGGGCATTTTGCTCGTGAGTGCACTGAGCCGAAAAAGGTAGCATTTCAAAATGCATCTCTTAGTGCTATATTTCTAGCACTATTTTACTAACTGAATCTTATCCTGTGTGGATTGTAGACTCAGGGGCCACCGACCATGCGAGCCGTGATAGAGAAGTGTTTATAGAGTTTCATCGAGTTCCACCTGGATCAAAGCATGTATATATGGAAAATAATGCAAAGCTTGAAGTCAAAGGGATAGGCACTTGCAGAATGGACATGCGTGGTGACCGATCATTGATGCTGCATAATGTTCTATATGTTCCAGAGATTCGACGAAACCTAGTCTTTGTGTCTGTTCTTCTAGATTTAGATTTCAATTTGAACTTTAGTCGCAATGATCTTAGAATTACTCAAGATAATATTTTTTATGGTTTTGGACATCGTTATGATGGTTTTATTGTGTTAGATTGTAATCCTTTTATGTATAACTATTATGTTGATCGTTGTGTTATGGCATGTTATTCTAGTAACAATGATGTTGATGTTATTACATGGCATGCAAGATTAGGTCACATAGGGCAGGATCGAATGAATATACTGGCTATGGAAGGACATTTAGGTTCTTTCTCTAAAATTAAAATGCCAAATTGTGAAAATTGTCTTGCCGAAAAGATGGCACGTAAACAATTTGGAAAGTCTAAGAGAGCTAATTTTCCATTGCAATTAATCCATTCAGATATGTGTGGTCCAATGAATGTAAGGGCTAGGTCTGTGATAATAGGTGAATTAGACTATAATATGACCCTAAAGAACCATATTTTTGTATAGCTTTGTGATAAAAAGTGATAACCAAATGCTCTGATGAGTGCTTTTCATGCTTTGGAGGCTATATCCAATGAAAGAAGTCGATGGAGCACGTTTGGGATCAACTACGGAGAAAAGGAGGCCAATCAAACAATGTCCATGAAATGCACCAAGTGAAGAGACAAAAGCAGAGTTGAACTTGGCTTGCCGCGGTCAGACCGCGACAGAACATCATTAAAGATTCAGAGGACCTCTTTGGCCGTGGTCCTGGCGTAACCGCGGTGGGACCGCGGCAGAACGCGAAAAAGCTAGGGACTAACGTGTCAAGTCGGGAAAACTTGATGTAAAACCCTTATAAGAAGTAGGAATTCAGCCACATTAGTGCAGATTTGTTTTGGAGAGTACTTTTGCAAGATACACAAGTGTGAGAGATCACCCAAGAGCATCATAGTTCTTTATTTCTTCTTTTTCTTGCAATTTTTCATGATGAATATTTTCGTAGTTTATCTTTACGTTGTTATGAGTACCTAAATACTTTAGTCTAAGGTTTTTGATGGAACCTATATGTTAATATAGTTTGCCAGTTAATCTCTATTTGTTCAACTACGTGTTTATTGTAGTTAATTGACAGGATCCTCAATTAGCTGTGCCTATTTAGTGTGCATAACTTGGGAGAGAGTGCATATTTAGGTAATTGTTGAACAACACCACTACCAAAGTATAAGAGGGATCTATAATTGCGGGTTTAAAGGCGGAATTAGGGATAACGAAGCTTTGGGTGTAATCTAAAGTGAGCTATAATAAACAAAGTCAGCTAGCGTATCTCGGGAGAGTGCGTCTAGTAAATTATCACGATTACTCGGGAGAGATTTACTGTAAAAAGAGTTCTCATGATTGATAGATATATTTTGGTGAATCTATATGAAACATAGCCGGAAGGGATTTCATCAATAGGGGAAATCACTACCTTAGAACCTTCTCATTATTGTTTTCAACCGAAGCATATTTAGTTTACAGTTGTTTATTTACTTTCAATTTTAGTTAGTAGAAATACCATCAACTATTGTTTACAACTTTTGGGGAAGTTGATTATAAAGAATTTAGTGATTACAACAAAGGTAATTGATAGATTAATTCTCTGTGGGATTCGACTCCGGACTTGTAAATCGGATTATATTTGCAACGACCGCATTGTCCTTTTTATAAGGCATAATTGGGCGTGATCAAATTTTGGTGTCGTTGCCGGGGAATTAACAGTGTTATCAATTATAATTGAAAGAAGTACAAAAATTCTTAGTGTAGTCAGTTTTATCTATACCCAATTTTTACTTTGAAATTTTAATGTTTGTTGACTGGGTTGCACATGTGCATGCCTAGAAACTCATCGAGATCTGGTGAAGTATTTGAAGCATTATCAGATCCTGAAAAAGTTTTCAAGGCTTTGAATCGGGCCAACTAGAAAAACAAACAATAACCAACAACTGCACAATTCGAAACAATCATGGGAGATAACTAGGAAAACCCAGCAGTACCAATAGCGTCAGTGCCGGAGGCTGCTCTCTATGACTGGGCACAACCCACAGCTGAGAATCTATCCACAACAATAGTAGTCCCACAGATACAGGCTGAGTCATTCCAAATCACAAATAACATGTTGCACTTGTTGCAGAATAAAGGACTATTTTTTGGGTCACAAGTTGAAGATCCTCAGCAGCACTTGAAGAATTTCTTGTCTATCTGTAAAACCCAAAGGGCAACCCAATGTAACTGTGGAAGCAATCAAGTTGTTATTGTTTTCATTCTCAGTGACAGGAGCTGCCCAGACTTTGCTGAATTCACTCCCCATAAATTCTATAGCAACGTGGGATGAACTAGTCAAGCAATTTCACAACAAGTTCCACCCACCCAACAAGACTGCTCAACAAATTGAGGAGATTTTAAGCTTTAAACAGAGACCGATGGAGACTTTGCATGAAACACAGGATTGTTTTAAAGTGATGGTGGTCATATGTCCACACCATGGCGTTCCAGATCTAATGTTGGGTCATCGGTTCTACATGGGATTGTCAGATAGCGTAAAGAACATTGTTGATGCTTCAGCTGGTTGGGCATTCTTGAGCAAAACATGGAGATAGGTCCAGAGTCTGCTCGACAAGATGGCACAGAATTCGGGATGGATAACTAGAAATGCACCTACCACTCTAGTGGTGCACTCAGTGCCTTTAGATCCATCCAATTCTATGGATGAAAATATGGCTACCTTATTGACACAGATGAGCATACTCACCGAAAAGGTGGAAGAGTCAGGGCAGAAACAGCAGGTACGTATTGTTGATATGACTAATGGGGGCTTGTTCGTATCTTGCATTAGTCATCCAGTTGGTAATCAGTGGAATGCAGAACACTATCATCATCACTACCCTGAAGACATGAACTATGTGTCTAATTATGGCGGCCAGAGACAGGGTGGTCAGAATAGGGGTCAACAAAATCAGCAGTACAAGCCAGAACAGCCACAGTTCAACACGAGGAACATGGGAGGTATGAGACCCCCAATAATATGGCACCTTACCCACGACCATAGAGATACAATAATCAGAATCAGCAGCAGGGGCATCACCCACCTCAGCAGCAGCATGGTGGAAGGTAGGAAGATGGGTTTGCTAGACTTGAAGCAATGATGCAGCAGGTTATTGGGTCTAATGAAAAAAATTAATGAGAGAGTCGATGCACATGATGCAACAATCAAAAATATTGAGGTACAGGTGGGCCAGATTTCGATGTCGCTGAACAATCGTCCTCATGGGACACTAGCTGCAGATACCCAGATAAAGCAAAAAGATGAAGGACCAAAGTAGCTGATGGCGGTGAGTCTACGTAATGGCAGAGATCTAGATGAAGAGCAAGAAAAGGCTCGAGAATCTAGACAGGCTGAGACACTCATACCAGTGCCCATCGAGCTGGATGAATCAACGAAACTAACAGAGGTGACAGTCCAGTCTGCTCAAGAAGAAAATAGCATTCATAATGAGACTGAGAAAGAAGCTAAAATAGTCCAGGAGCCAGTAGTTGATGTAGAAGCTGAGAAAGATCAGTCCGAATTGATTGGGAAGAAGAGACCCCCTACACCCTTCCCCCAGAGGTTGGCTAAGTACAAAAAGGAGGAGCAATACAAGAAGTTCTTTGATATGCTGAAGCAAATCCAGCTAAATATACCATTGATTGAAGCTTTGAAGGAGATGCCTGGGTATGAAAAAATGATGAAGGACTTGATGTCCCGAAAGTTTGATTTCCATGACTTGTCCACAGTTACTCTTACTCAGACATGTAGTGCAGTGGTGACTAGACCAATTGCAGAAAAGTTGTTTAATCCAGGGAGCTTTACAATTCCATGCACTATTGGTAATTTTGCTTTTGCTAAGGCTCTTTGTGATCTAGGGTCCAACATGAATCTTATGCCCCTAGCAATTTATAAGAGGTTGGGCATTGGAAGAGCTAGACATACCTCTATGTTGTTGCAGCTGGTTGATAGGACTGTGAAACGACCCTCTGGTATCCTAGATGACGTGCTAATTCAGCTAGGGAAATTTGTGTTGCCTGCAGATTTTGTGATCCTAGACTATAAGGTGGATGAAGAGATTCCCATAATTTTGGGAAGACTATTCCTGGCCACGGGGAGAGCCCTAATTGATTGTGAGACTGGGGAGCTCAAGATGAGACTGAACGATGAAGAAATAACATTCAATGTGCAGAAATCTATGAGGCGACCAAGTGAATTCGCCAATTGCTCTCTTATTGATGTCGTGGATGTAATTGTAGAGACTGATGATGAAAGGCTAACTATGGAGGACCCCCTTACTGCATGTCTAATGAATTTGGATGAGGTAAATGGAGAGGATCTAGCGGAATGGGTGTTGGCATTAGAGGGTAAAGGGTTCTGGGATAGAACCCTAGAGTTCGAGCCCTTGCGCTTGGAAAATTAAGAAACTCCTCCAGCCAAGCCATCTATCGAAGAACCACCAAAGCTGGAATTAAAGCCATCGCCCGCCCATCTCAGGTATGAATTTCTTGGACCTAACTCCACATTACTTGTTATTATCTCATCTAGTTTGGTAGATGTGCACGCTCAACAACTATTGCAGGTACTTAAGGAGTGCAAGACTGCCATTGGGTGGACCATGGCAGACATAAAGGGGATCAGCCCCGCCTACTGTATGCAAAAATTTCTACTGGAACAAGGACACAAACCTTCCAGGGAACACCAAAGAAGGCTGAACCCGAATATGAAGGAAGTGGTGAAGAAATAAGTAATCAAGTGGTTAGATGCGGGAATCATTTTCCCAATCTCTGACACCAACTGGGTTAGCCCAGTTCAATGTGTTCCTAAAAAAGGTGGCATGATGGTAGTTAAGAATGATAAGAATGAATTGATCTCTACAAGAATCGTCACGAGCTAGAGAATTTGCATGGACTATCGAAAGTTAAATCTAGCCACCAGGAAAGACCACTTCCCACTTCCCTTCATTGATCAGATGTTAGACAAATTGGCAGGGAGTGTGAGCACGTGATTTTTACCCCAAGTAAATGAATTCCAAAATCAAAATAAAATAATTTTGTTTACTATTGTGTGAAATACCAGTGTTTGTTAATTGGTTGAAATAAAATTTGAATGAAGATAAAAAGGGAATTAATTAGAAAATATCATTAAAAATTGTAGAACAAATGCTAGGAAATTTGGAAAATAAATCAAAAATACAAAAAATATCAGAAAATAATAAAATAAATACAATTGAAAGTACAAAAACAAGACAAAATACCAAATATAAATACAATAGAAAATTTGGCCCAAACACTAGAAATACAGACCAGGCCCAGTCTTTTGGTCCAGTCTGCCCAACCAGTAGCCCAAACCAAACGACGCCGTTTAAAATTAAATAATCTGGGCCGTTGATACAATTAATCAACGGACCAGGTAAAGTGGTGCTTGAATAAATAATACGACGTCGCCTAAGATAATTAATCATAGCCGTCCGTCTTGCTTGATCAAACGGACGAGGCTAAGGTATGACTAACCAAACGGCGTCGCCGAAGGAATTAAATCTCAGCCATCTATCTCATCTGATCCAACGGTTGGAAACTCAAGAGACATGTTACATATGTCTGAATGTATATATCGCATGTATAGAACATATAGAGACAGACAGGTCTCCTTCCTCGTATCTCCTCGCCGGACTGGCTCGCCGCCGGGCGACGCCATTAATACCTTTGCCCTCCCAAATAACACCATAGAAAGCCCTCACCGTCCTCTATCCACTCCCATAAGCCCTTTCCTTTGAATCATCCCCTAGGTCCTCGAATATATCATTTTGTGTCGCCGGAACTCTACTCTAGCGAACACAAGGTATGCCAAACTTATCCATTTTTACACCATAGCTTCGTCTCAACCTCCTCTACACTTATATAGTAATATCTTGGTTCGAATACAGCTGGAACTGCTCAAATAATCGTTTTTTTTTTAATTTTCTGCTTTCAAAGGTTTATTGAAATCCTTTTGATTCCTGACTGGAACATACCTAACCATGTGTGTTCATCTGGAAAACACATGGTTCGGTATGTTACGTGTCAAGAATCTTGGAGGATTCTGTCAAAACCAGTAGTTCGAGGCCATTCGTAAAAGCGGTAAGTCTTTTGTTTAATTTGCATAAGTTTTCTTTTCCCCTGTTACTTCTTTTCTTCTAAATTCTTTTTGCTTCCTGATTGTTAGTAGTCTGTTATAATTAAACACACAGATGCTATATTTGTTCTTGGGGTAGCTTAGTTAAAATTTCCTTTAAGTTGTTACCACTTTAGCCCTCAAANTGAAGCTTAACGAAGATGTTAATTTCAGTATAGGAAGAAATCAGTAATGATAGTTTGTAATATTCAAAACAATTGGTTGTTAGTTAATCACTAGTAAATGGGCTGGGGGTAGAGTAATAATTTCGGAGTTTCACAGGGGTAATAAGGGTAGTTTGGGGCAGTTCATAAGTGAAAATCTGTTAGGAGGGAAATTCACCAGA
>MU761186.1:0-30829 GCA_026770625.1 Nicotiana glauca | reverse complement strand
AAAAAGGGGGGGGGGGGGAGAAAGTTTTGTTGAAGTTTTCAGAATAAAGTGATAGACAAAAATGTTAGTAGTAGAATAAGAAGAGAGTAAATGAAACATTATGAGTAAGATGTGATAAATGGGCGATAACATCAAATTAAAATATGACATGATGGTAGAGTTGTATATGGTCGAAATCAAGCACGCCCAATTTCCTAGGCTCGAAGGATCACCTTAAGTCCGAGCTCAAGTAAGCTCAAGTTCGAGGTCGATAGACTAAACTCGAGCTCGAGGACGAAATGCAATGCCCAAAGATAGGACCTTGAGGAATACCGAGTTAAGTGTGCTCAACCCCAAAATTTTACCGTTATGGATTTGTAACAGAATGAGCTAGATTCTTACCACGTCCCAAGATCATGGCGCAAATCCTGGAATAGGATTCTACGATTCCGTACTAGGCAGTTAGATATCTGTGCAAATAATATTCCTTACTGTAAATAGAAATGTACCTTATTTAAGGTTCCCCTATTATATAAACGGGACCCCAATCATTTGTAAGACAATCTAATCATTGGCAAAAGAATATACTATCCTACTTTTCTCTCTTAATGCTTGTTAGAAGTGTCCCTTACATTTATTATTCTTACTTTATTGCTTTTAGTTCATCTCGAGGTCACTAAGCTCGAGGTCACCACTGCTGGGTAACATTAGTTTGATTCAGTTATTTCTTTCATTTCTACTTCATATTTCTTGAATATTATTGGAATTGAATTTAGTCACATATCTTTAAAACCGCAAATCAAATTTAATTGTTACTCGTATTTTCAAGGTAAATAGCTTGGCGCCCACCATGGGGCTAAAGATAATAGTGATTATGTCTTTACTGATTCTCGTTACACACGTTATTTTACACTTTTTTTTCAAGATTTTCTAATTCTCAGGATTAATCATGTCAAACTCGCAAAATACACCTCTTCATGACAACGAAGGTCTTGGATTTCATGGGAAAAACAACAATGCAGGGGTCGGTGTACCACCAATAAACCCTGGGGAAGTGCCAAATTTGGAACTAGTTTACGTCATTTCGCACATTTCTTTAAATGCAGGTTGCTTTAAATACAGATTTAGGCACAGACCCCGGAGGGAGTGTACGCACGGGAGCTTGATCTGGGGGTCAAGGAATACCAGGTATAAGAGATGGGGGAGTCAGCCTCCAAGTGATATTCGAGATGCTGCAAGCTTAGCAGATCGCCATCTCTCAACTTCAAAGTCAGAATAAAACTCCTAGTGTAGCTGAACCAGAAAATACCCGGCGCACTGAACCAGTGCCAGAGAGGTCGAACGGAAATGACTCAGGGACTAACCCAACTATTATGAAGATGCTCGAAGAGCTCACCAAGAGGATCGAGTCTGGAAAAGAAGATTGAAGGAAACGATAAGAAGGTGGAGACTTATAACTCCCGTATTGACCAGATACCGGGGGCACCTCTAGTTTTGAAAGGTTTAGATGCAAAAAAGTTCATACAAAAACTATTCCCTCAGAACACGGCTCCGATGCCCATCCCTAAAATGTTTTGCATGCCCAATATACCCAAATACAATGGTAGAACCGACCCTAACGAGCATATTACTTCATACACTTATGGGATAAAAGGAAACAGACTTAATGATGATGAGATCGACTCCGTGTTATTGAAAAAATTCAGAGAAACTTTGTCGAAAGGATCCATGATTTGCTATCAGAACTTGCCTCCTAACTCTATTGACCCGTTTAGTATATTGGCAGATGCCTTCGTGAAAGCACATGCCGGGCCCATAAAGGTGGCAATGCGGAAATCATATGTATTCAAGATAAAATAAAGGAACGACAAAATGTTGAGAAAGTTCGTGTCCAGGTTTCAGATGGAGTGAATGGAACTACCACCGGTCTCGGATGATTGGGTAGTACAAGCTTTTATGCAGGGTTTGAATGAAAACAGTTCGATTGCATCTCGACAGTTAAGGCAGAATTTGATTGGGTATCCAGCCGTGACATGGTCTGATCTGCATAACCCTTATCAATCAAAGATTAGGGTCGAGGACGACCAGTTGGGAGCTCCCTCGGGTTCAGTTCATCCTAATAGATCGTCATCTATGCCCTCGAGGGATACATACAGGGAATCAAGGTCAAATAAGGAACAATATCAGCCATATGTTGATCGGAGAAACAACAGTTCAGGTCATAACGTTCCTTGGAATGTTCGAAGAAACGATTGAGGTCAAAGTTCTCGAGGAATCATGAGTAAGAAAGGGTTCGATAATCATACCGACCCTGGAGATGCACCTAGGTTGTGAGAGTATAATTTCAACATAGATGCATCAGGGATCGTGTCAGCTATCGAAAGAATAAAAAACACCAAGTGGCCAGTACTATACAAACCGATCCTTCCCAAAGGAACCCGAACTTGATGTGCAAGTATCATGGCACACATGGTGATAGAATATAAGATAGCAGATAGCTAAGGGAAGAAGTAGCTCGGCGCTTCAACGAGGGTCATCTTTGAGAATTTCTCAGTGATCGAGCTAAAAATCATTTTAAGGAAAGAGATGCAAGAAAAAATGAGCAGGAAGAACCACAACATGTAATCCATATGATCGTTGGCTGTGTCGACATCCCACAAGGACCTGTGTTCAAATGAACCAAGGTATCAATCACTAGAGAAAAACAGACTCGGATCTATGTGCCCGAGGACGTTCTATCTTTCTGTGACGTAAAAGCAGAAGGCGTATCCCAACCACACAACGACGCTGGTAATTTCTATTCTTGTAAATAAAATTCAAGTTAAGAGTGTTCTAGAAGATCCAGGTAGCTCAGCAAACATAATCAGATCGAAGGTCGTAGAATAACTCGGCTTACAAGATCAGATCATATCTGTATCCCGGGTCCTAAATAGCTTCAGTGGCAAGCAAAATAACAAAGGGGGTGATAATCTTACAAGTAAACATAGTCGGGACCACACAAGACACGAAATTCCATGTCATCGAAGGCGACATGAGGTATAATGCACTCCTCGGGAGACCATGGATACAATATGAGGGCAGTGCCTTCAACTCTTCACCAGATGATGAAGTTCCCAACAGAAGAAGGAGTGAAAACAGTCTACGGAGAGCAACATGCTACAAGGAAGATATTTGCGATCGAGGAAATGATGCCGATACTAGAGCCTTCGACCTTAGAGAAATCAAGCACCAAAGGTAAGCAGGCGGCTAAATAGCAATCACCGCCCCTAGCCTCGACGAAACTGGAGCAACAGGTAATCGAATACGAAGAAGCGGACTTCCTTACTGCTCGAACCATCGTCACTCCCGAAGGTCAGATGCAACCAAATCAACTGTTAAGGAACTGGAGCAGGTCATACTGATCGAATACATGGCCGAGAGTAAGGTATGTCACACCTCTTTTTTCCTACACCCGGAAGGGTGTAAGGGGAGTTTTTTCCAATTTAAGCGACAGTCGAAACAGGATTATTATTTAAGAATCAGAGTCGCCACTTGGGATAATTTATAGTGTCCCAAGTCACCGGTTTATAATCCCGAATCGAGAAAAATATTGACTCTATTATACAATCTATGAACATAGAAATCTAGGTAAGGAATTCTGTTAACACGAGAGAAGGTGTTAGGCATTCCCGAGTACCGTGGTTCTAGCACGGTCACTTTGATCATACTTGGCTTATTAAAATTATTTAATTACTCATTTTAGAACCAATGTGGTTTTACCTTTTACCGCTTTTAATTAAGAAAATTATCTTGAAACGGGTTACGCGTATGTATACCCATTTGTTTGGTGCATCAAGAATCATGTCACGCTGACGTGTCCACAATTAATAATGCTTTATTATTATCATTAAGAAAGTTTGGCCGAAGTTGCGCAAATGCATACTCTAATTTTGTTTTTTGGACTCGTAGTCATGTCACGCGAACGTGTCCACAACCACGATAGTATATTAGACGTGCCTAAAGCAAACTACGAATATTTGATTGTGAATCTAAGGGGAGGGAGGCAAGACTAGGCGAAGTCTACTGCATTTCTTATTTCAGAATACGGGCTTGAACAGATGGCTTTGCATATAAAAAGATGGGGGACTATTCTTTAACTTAGGCCCAACGTCGGCCCCATATTTTGAGGATGTGCATTAATAAAGCTGGACTCACGATTGAGTCACTAGGCAGGTGAGGACCTTAATTTATTTCGAAATTTTAATGAGAATCCAACTCTTCTAACGTGAAAGTTGTCACTGGCAACTTCAAATGACATTGATTGTACTTAATGGGCCCAACGTGAGCCCAATTTCAGAGATTTAGAGTTATCATGAGCTGGGCTCAATATTGAGCCATTATAACATGTTATATAAGAGATTTGGAGTTATCACAAGATCAGGACATGCAAATAGGAACTGGAACAGCAGGGAATAATCGTGGAACTACCACATATGCCAAGTTATAGAATACCCTTTAATGGATCAATGGACAATTGCAGGAAAGCTTTCACAATTTCATGATTTGACAACAATCAAGAAGCCAATTTTGCGAAAACTATACGACATATGAATTTAAACTTTCGAAGCCTTAGGTTAACTTGAAATGTTGATATGCAAACCTCATATGAACAAAACTAATAAGACTTTAACCATGAACCTAAACAACCAGCTCTGCACATGTAGGCAACAATGGACAATCAATGAAACTTTCAACGACTAAGCTGAATTGAATTCACCTCAACATTGACAGCTAACAAACCAACACATTTGAGTCTAGTCTCCCCCTGAATCCCCAAAAATCAATAGTAAAGCCCTCACCACAATCACTTGATGTTTTTACACTCATTCAGATGCAAACATGAATATAGAATATGCTAGCATGACTTCCAAACCATATTGTCATACAGTTGCTTATATATTAGCCTTAACTAAAATGACATTAGTTCATCATTAATGCATATTAAGGGTATGAAAAGCTGAAAGTAACAGGGAGACTTAGATATTCATTACAGCAGTAAAAACAAAATAGAAAAAAGAAAAACAACAATGTTCTAACAGTCTATAGGCAAGTACAAACACAGGAATCTAGGTAATTACACAGTGATCCATGTGATAGAAAGCATAGATATCATGAAGAACTAGAAATGAAACAAATGGATCTATAGTCATGCTTTCAGCTTTTATTTCATCTTCAAACTGAGAGTTACACCTGCAGAATTGAGGAACAGTACCTGAATGACGCAAAGAAGACCAAATATTAGCTTGAAATTAAGGGGTAACAACACGAATGAATCGATAGCAACCAAATCCAACCACAGCTTCAAATGCAAACCACTTTCAAATCCAGAATTTGAGATGAAACAGTAAAAAACAATCCCAATCGAACTGGGACTACAACAACTTTGAACTAAGCTTTTAAAATCCAAATTCGAACCATTTCCATATCCACTAAATCAAAATTATCTCAGAGACTGAACAAATCAAAGACTACTGAAAAAATGCAATAGAACAGTACAAGAGCTCCGCCCTTTGTATTTTTTGTTTTTAGATCTTTTTTTATCTCTTCAGGTTTGCCTTGAAAGGCAAGGAAAAGATGCCTTTATAGGCAAGGCAAGTAGGGCAAATAGCAGGTTTTAATTTTGTATTTTAGCCTTTTTTGAATTTTGCTTTTTGCTACCTAGTCCTTAGCTAATTTTCTTTTTTCTGAACTACCCTCAATATAATTACCGGATTATCAAAACAGCCTCCCAATCCCACTTCCTAGAAGTTTCTATTTCTGTTACCAAAAGATTCCCTTAACCAATTGCCCATATTACCCCTTAGCTACCCTGAATTTATCCCGGAACCTCAAATGGGTTATGGGTCAATGACCTAAAGGTTGAGTACATTTAAACCCCCATCCCAAACCTGAACTTAAAGGTATGAACCTCAAGCCCAAACAAAATCAAACCACATTTCTAAAAGAAAATGGAAACAAGATGAGAACAGAAGCAATTTGAGGAAAAATATTTTTAGGAAATCCAATTGAGGCAACTATCATTAATGAAATTGAAACTAAATTTCTAACAGACTGTTTATACTAATTAAAGAAAAAGAAAACTTCTTAAAACTAAGATGCAAGTACAGGATGACTTTAACACTAGGAAAGCAAAAAAAAATTCAAAAGAAGAGGGGGAAGCAGTGACAAGTGAAAAGTAAAAATGAAAGAAAAAGTAAAGAACTTTTAACAAAAGAGAAAAAGAAAAAGAAATACCTAAAGAGGCTCAGGTAAGTCTTGAACAAGCTTTGAAAGATCCTTTGATTTTTCGACCGGAGTAGACCTTAATCTTGTGTTTTCATGTGTAAACACACGACTAAGGTCCAGTACGGTCTAAAATCTTCACTAGCCCGTTGAATTTTGAGTTAGAGGAATTAGGGCTTCGACCGGAGGAGCTTTAGTGGTATCTGAAGGAATCTAAGTGAGGATTTGGAATGAGGGAGGGAAGGAGGTGCTAGGTTGTGGATTTGGGGCTGAACAGAGGTGGCGGCGCCACCGGAGAACATCGTGGCGGTGCTAGGGTTTCTAAAATTTGAGGATATGCAGGGGAATTCGAGGGAAGATGGTTGGGGCTGTGAAACGAGGGGAGTTTGAGTAGGTTTGGCCGCCGGCCGCCGCCGTGGACGATTTCCGGCGGGCAACGGATGGTGGCTTAGGGCGAAGCTCGGCGGGGCTTTGAAAGGTTGAAGGAGATGACTGGGGGTAGGGGGTAACGAATTTGGACATATATATATTTAGTACTCCTTAGTTCAGAATCGTTGGATTGATGAGATCCAACGGTTGGGGTTAAAATGGGGCAAAACTGTGTCGTTTAGAGGGGAAAGGGGCTGGACCGGGTGGAAACAGGTATGGGCTGGGTCTGGTTTGGTTTGAGGTGGGTTTGGCCAGCTTTTTAATGGGTTGGCCCAAAATTGGGATTAATGAGCTAGATTCCTGCCACATCCCCAAGATCATGATGCGAATCCCGAGATAGGATTGCACGATTTCGTACTAGGAGGTTAGATAGCTGTGCAAATAATATTCCTTACTGTAAATAAAAATTTACCTTATTTAGGGTTCCCCTATTATTTAAAGGGGACCCCAATCATTTGTAAGACAATCAAATCATTGGCAAAAGAATATGCTATCCTAGTTTTCTCTCTTACTGCTCGTCAGAAGTGTCCCTTACATTTATTATTCTTACTTTATTGCTTTTAGTTCATCTCGAGGTCACTAAGCACGAGGTCAACACTGCTGGGTAATATTGGTTTGATTCACTTATTTCTTTAATTTCTAATTTATATTTCTTGAAGATTAATTGGTATTGAATTTAATCACATATCTTTAAAACCACAAATTAATTTTAATTGTTACTCGTATTTTCGAGGTAAACAAGAGTCTACAGTCAAGTGAAGGAAAAGACAAGAGGTGAGGGACCTTGAGACAATAAAATTTTATAAGCCATAAAGTCATATCCTCACTTCGAGAAATGAGTTGGTGACTACAACGTGATTACTAAAAGGCTAAGTTAGGCCCCCGGCGTAATAAAGATAAGCATGGGCTAGTAAACAAGATAATACCGAACATGAATCGGGGACTAGAGGAATTGATAATAGTCGACATCATGGTAATTTTAGAGACCGCGTTCTGGAAATAATAGAACGAATGATAGAAGACTTACCTTTAAAGGCCATTCAGGAAAACGCTTCTCTAAAGCAAACACTATGAGCGTAGTTAAACTTAAGGGACTAAGTGTGCTAGTTACACTAGGCATCACCCCGTGAGTAAGAAAACCAGTTATCCCTGGTACAAGAAGGGTTGTTGCAAGGCGAGTAAGGGTTATCAAAAATAATTTGGAAAGACACCGAAGATGAAAAGGTAAAACAATTGCATGTAAAACTTTAGAGCATTAAATGCTAGAATTCCCATAAAGGGGGAAGATTGTGTGATATAGCATTAAGTAGGAGATAAGTGGTTCATGTAACTACGGAATGGTAAATGCGATAAAAATGTGAAATGGATGAGACTATGCTTATTCAAATCCTACAGATATGATAGGACCCAAAACATTATGCTAGCACGGCGCAGGGGAGAGGTAGTAAGGGTTCCTGGTCAGGATGTTATTGATAAATAAATGTGAATGTATACATAACGAGTTAGTGCGAGTGGTAAGCTAAGAGAAAGGACATAACTTAAGAGAGAGTACATGGGATATATATGTGAGAATGGATCAATGAGCAATTAGTAGTTGATTCAGGAAGAGCCAAGTTATGGCTAAACAAGACGTCATAGATAATTAGCTGATCGTGCAAAATAAACATAGTAAACCCCATCATAGGTAATTCAGTCTCGCAGACATGATGACATCGTAATACTTGAGAAACATTAAGATATGAGTTGGGATAGTTAAAGTTATTGTACAAGTATTACGAATATAAAAGAGAGTGCCACTGGGGAGATAGTCAAAATTTCAGTTCTGAAGTAACCCTATGAGCACAAGGGCGCGAAGGTAAGTAACAAAGGATAATTGTAGGCGAGTAAGAACATTGAGAATAGGGTAGATTCATGTAGTTTAGAGATTATTTATGCCCCAACTTGAATATGCTTCACTGTTCTAGGAAGGTTAAATGACGATAAAATGGCTCTAATTGTGAATTTTATGTTTTGAAGGATCAAGTCGTGCTTATGAGGACTTAGGACAGTGTTTGGAGCTAAATTAAAGCAAGGAAAGCCCCTCAGAGTTGAGTACGTGTGAAAGAAGAAAGACAAGAGGAGACAAAGAGCTGATCCACTCTAGCGTGGGCCAAGCGCGGCCTTAGCACGAGTAGCTAGAGCTAAAGAAACGGGACAGTGTAGAACGCCATATACGCGGCCCAAGCACGGCCGCACTAGTCAATCCGAAACATAGAAATTTTAGGGGTAAACTTGGAAGTTTGGGGCAATTCCAATTAACCTATAAGAGGTCCATCTCGCCCAAAAAGGTGATATCAAAGTTTTCATAGTTTTGTTCAAGGCAAAAAGAGGCAAGGAGGATAATTCGACATCGAGTTCTACCTTTCTTCCTTTTGATTTTATCATTCATGATGAAATTTGTTGTTGTTATTATGAAAACAATTATGAGTAGCTAATTATTTAGTCTAAGGTTTTGATGGAACCTGTTGAGGGATGAACTTCTTGTTGTGTTAATATAGTTTGCCTAGTTTAATCTCTATTTGTTCAACTACGTTCGTTAATTGATAGGATCCTCAATTAGCCGTGCCTATTTAATATGTATTACTCAGGAGAGAGTGCATATTTAGGTAGTTGTTGAACAACATCACCCCCAAAGTATATGAGGAATCAATAACCGAGGGTTTGAAGGTGGGATTAGGGATAACGAAACCTCGGGTGGATCTAAGTGAGCTATAATATAAGCCAGCTAACGTAACTCGGGAGAGTGCGTCCACTAAATTATCGTAATTACTCGGGAGATATTTATGGTAGTAAGAGTGCTCATGATCGATAGAGATGATTAGGAAAATCTATATGAAACATAACAGGAATAGATTCCATCAATAGGGGAAATCACAATCTTAGATCCTTCTCTTATTTGTTTACAACTCAGTCATAGTTAGATTTTAGTTTACTTAATTTTATTCTATTTAGTTAGTATAAATATCACCAAGTGTTATTCAAAATATTTGCGAAGTTGATTACGGAGAATTCAATGAGTCCGAAAAAAGTAATTGGTAGGTTAATTCCTCGTGAGATTCGACTCTGGGCTAAATACTCGAATTATATTTGCAACGATCGCTTGTCCTTTTTTAAGGCATAGTTGGGCATGATCAAATTTTGGCGTCGTTGCCGGGGATTTAATAGTGTTATCAATTACAGTTGAAAGAAATACAAAAATTCTTAGTGTAGTCAATTCTCTTTATTTTCAATCCATACATTGAAATTTTAACGTTTGCTAACTTGGTTGTACAAGTGCATGCTCATCGAGGACTAGTGAAGTGTTTGAAGCATTTTCAGATCCTGAGAAAGTTTTCAAGGCCTTTAATCGGGCCAACCGGAAAAACAAACAACAAAAATCAACAGAACAACCTGAACCAGACATGGCAGAGCTGGTAAACAATAGAAACAACAACGGGGATAACGTGGTAGACCCAGGTACACGGGTAGTGGCACCTCTTGTTCCAGAGGCTCCTCTATGTGACTGGGCGCAACCCACAATAGAGAATTTGGCCACAACGATAGTAGTCCTGCAGATACAGTTTGACTCTTTTCAAATCACAAACTACATGCTGCACTTATTGCAAAACAAGGGACTATTTTCGGGGTCATACATTGAAGATCCTCAATAGCACTTGAAGAATTTCCTGTCAATATGCAAAACTCAAAGGCAGCCCAACGTAACTCAGGAAGCAATAATGTTGTTGTTATTTCCATTCTCGGTGGCAGGAGCTGCCCTGACTTGGCTAAACTCACTCACTATTAATTCCATCATGACTTGGGAGGAGTTAGTTAAGAAATTTGTGAATAAGTTTCATCCACCCAACAACACTACTCAGCAAATTGATGAAATTTTGAGCTTTAGATAGAAACCAATGGAAACATTGCAAGAAACATGGGAACGATTCAAAGGGATGTTGTTTATATGTTCGCACCACGATATTACAGAGCATATATTGGGGCAGCGGTTTTAGTTGGGTCTGACAGATGGCGTGAATGCTAATATTGATGCTTCAGCTGGAGGAGCATTCTTGAGCAAATCATAGAGAGAAAGCTAGATCCTACTTGACAAGATGGCACAGAATTCGGGGTGGACAACCAGGAATGCACCTATCATTCCAGTAGTTCGCTCAGTGGCCTTAGATCCAACCAAAACTCTTGATGAAAATATGGCCACCTTAATGACACAAATGAGCATACTCACCGAAAAGGTGGAAGAGTCAGGGCAGAAACAGCAGGTGCACATTGTAGATACAACCAATGGGGGCTTATGCACATCTTGCATAAGTCAGCGAATTGATAGCCAGTGGAATGCGAAAAGTGATCATCATCATTACCCTGAGAACATGAATTATGTGTCCAATTATGGGGCCAGAGACAAGGTGGTCAAAATTGGGGCCAACAAAATCAGCCATACAGGCTAGTCCAGCCGCAACACAACAATGGAAATATGGGAGCCATGTGACCTCCTGATAATGGGGTGCCCCACCAAAGGTCACAAGGGTACAACAACCAAAATCAGCAGTAGGGTTATCATCATCCTCAAAAACAACATGGTGGGAGACAAGAAGATGGGTTCGCTATACTCGAGGCAACAATGTAGCAGGTTATTGGGTCAATGAGAAAATGAGTAAAAGGGTAGATGCACATAAGTCAATCATAAAGAATATTGAAGTGCAAATGGGCCAGATCTTGATGTCTTTGAATAATCTCCCTCATGGGACATTGCCTGCGGACACTCAAGTAAATCCAAAAGATCAAGGTCCTAAGCAGCTGATGGTAGTGAGTCTACATAATGGCAGGGACCTTGACTTGGAGAAAGAGAGGGCTCGATAAAGCAGACAGGCTGAGACACTTGTACCATTGGCGATTGAGCTAGATGATTCAGCAAAACTAACAGAGGTGACAGTATAGCCTGCCCAGGAAGAAACCAACATACATATTGAGGTTGAGAAAGAAGCTGAGACAACCCATGAACCGGTAGTTGAGGTTGAGTCTGACAAAGAGAAAACCCAAATCAATGGGAAGAAGAGACCTACAGCACCATTCCTACAGAGGCTGGCCAAACACCAGAAAGATGCAAAATACAAAGAATTCTTGGAGATGTAAATTCAGGTAAATATTCCACTAATTGATGCTTTGAAAGGGATGCCTGGATATGCAAAAATGATGAAGATTTGATGTCCCGAAAATTCGATTTCCAAGACTTGGCCACAGTGACTCTAACTCATATGTACAGTACCGCGGTGATTAGACCAATTGCTGAAAAGTTGTTTGATCCAAGGAGTTTCACAATCTCCTGCACCATTGGTAACTTTGCCTTTGCCAAGGCACTCTGTGATTTAGGGGCTAGTATAAATCTTATGCCCCTGGCGATCAATAAAAGGTTAGGGATTGGAAAAGCTAGACCCACGTCTATGTTGTTGCAGCTAGCTGACAGAACTGTAAAAAGACCCTCAGGTATTTTGGACGACGTGTTGATATAGGTAGGGAAATTTGTGTTCCCTACAAATTTTGTGATTCTGGATTGTAGAGTGGATGAAGAAATTCCTATAATTTTAGGAAGGCCGTTCTTGGCCACAGGATGAGCCCTCATTGATTGTGAAATGGGGGAGCTCAAGATGAAGTTGAACGATGAGGAGATAACATTCAACGTGCAGAAATCTATGAGGCGACCAAGTGAATTCGCCAATTGTTCTCTTATGGATGCCGTGGATGTAATCGCGGAACAGGATGATGAGACATTGACTATTGGGGTCCTCTTGCTGCATGTCTTATAAATTTAGATTAGGTGAATGGGGAAGCATTGGCAGAATGGGTTCTAGCTCTTGAGGGCAAAGGCTTTTAGGAGAGATCATTTGAATTTGAGCCCTTGCACTTAGAAAAACGAGAAACTCCTCTAGCCAAGCCATCCATAGAAGAACCACCAAAGCTAGAGTTGAAGACACTACCCACCCATCTGAGGTACGCGTTCCTAGGACCTAACTCAACATACCTGTTATTATCTCATCTAGTTGGCTAGATGTGCAGGCACAACAGCTTTTGCAGGTACTCACGGAGTGTGAGACTGCCATTAGGTGGACCATGGCAGACAATAAGGGGATCAACCCGACATATTGTATGCATAAAATTCTGCTGGAAGAGGGACACAAACCTTCTAGGGAGCATCAAAGAAGGATGAACCCCAACATGAAGGAAGTGGTGAAGAAGTAGATCATTAATTAGTTATATGCGGAAATCATTTTCCCATCTCTGACAGCAACTAGGTTAGCCCGGTGCAATGTGTTCCTAAGAAAGGTGGTATGACAGTGGTAAAAAATGATAACAATGAGCTGATCTTTACAAGAACCGTCATAGGCTGGAGGATTAGAATGGAATATAGGAAATTGAATCTGGCCACCCAGAAAGACCACTTCCCAATTCCCTTTATTGATTAGATGCTTGAAAAACTGGCAGGGAGGTCCTACTTATGTTTTCTGGATGGGTACTCACGGTACAACCAAATCTCCATTGCATCAGAGGATAGAGAGAAGACCTCGTTCATATGCCTATATGGGATCTATGCCTTCCGGAGGATGCCTTTTGGCCTATGTAATGCACCCACCACATTCCAAATATGCATGATGGCCATATTCAACGCATGGTTGAAGACATAATGGAGGTTTTCATGGATGATTTCGTAGTGGTAGGAAACTCATTTGATGAGTGCCTTACAAACCTGAACCGAGTGTTGAAAAGGTGTGTCGAGACTAACCTTGTACTTAATTGGAAAAAGTGCCATTTCATGGTACAAGAGCGTATAGTCTTGGGAGACCTGGTATCACGAAAGGGAATTGAGGTGGATCATGCTAAAGTTGATGTGATAGAAAAGCTGCCAACTCCCACATTAGTCAAGGCAATTAGGAGCTTCCTCGGGCATGCCGGTTTCTATCAGAGATTCATCAAAGACTTCTCAAAAATTGCTAACCCTCTGTGTAAGTTGTTAGAAAAAGATCACCCTTTCATGTTTTCTTATGATTGCACGGTAGCATTCGAGGAGTTGAAAAAGAGGCTAGTCACAACACCCATCATTGTTGCCCCTGACTGGGAGTAACCATTTGAACTCATGTGTGATTTAGTGACTACGTAGTGGGGGCAGTGCTAGGATAGCATAAAGACAAGATAATGCACCCAATTTACTACGGCACTAGAACATTGAGTGGAGCCTAGCTAAACTACATTGTGACTGAAAAGGAGATGCTAACTATGGTGTTCACATTCGACAAGTTCAGATCATACCTGATTGGCTCTAAGGTAGTTGTATATACTGATCGTGCTGCTCTCAGGTACTTGATTTAAAAGAAGGAGTCCAAACCGCACCTCATTTGTTGGGTGTTGCTACTGCAAGAGTTCGACCTGGAGATTTGTGACCGTAATGGAACGGAAAACCAGGTCACTGATCATCTATCGCGAGTTGAAGAAGCTGAAAACTCAGTTGAGGCAGAGGATATTCTGGAAACCTTTCCAGAAGAGTAGCTACTCGCCACAAGCCTTGAGGAAGTGCCATGTTATGCAGACATTGCAAATTTCCTGGCAAGCGGTATAGTTCCCTATGACCTTTCCTCTATGCAAAAGAAAAGGTTTTACCGTGACTGCCGTATGTATTACTGGGATGAACCTTATCTATTTAGAACTTGTGTTGACAATATGATACAGAGGTGTGTCCCCGAGATAGAACAATCTTCTATTTTGCAGGCATGTCACACACGCATATGGCAAACATTTTGGAGGAGTCAGGACGGCAACAAAAGTTCTAGAAGCCGGGTTCTACTGGCCAACCGTGTTTAAGGATGCACATCAATGGGTGAAAGGATGTGATGAATGTTAGTGAACAGGTAACATCTCATATCGCCATGAAATGCCCATGAACCCAATTCAAGAGGTGGAAGTATTCGTCGTATGGGAGATAGACTTCATGGGCCCTTTTGTCAGCTCCTTTGGAAATAAGTACATACTTGTTGCTGTAGATTATGTGTCCAAATGGGTGGAAGCTGCAGCACTACCCACCAATGATGCAAGGTTGGTGGTAGGGTTTTTGAAGAAGAATATATTCACCCGTTTCGGTATCCCAAGAGCTATTATCAGTGACGGAGGCACTCATATCTGCAATCGAGCCTTCGACAAGTTTCTTGCAAAGTATGATGTGCGCCACAAGGTGGCAACCCCATATCATCCTCAGACTAGTGCACAGGTTGAAGTATCAAATAGAGAAATAAAAGGTGTGCTGACCAAGACTGTCAATGCCACAAGAACTGATTGGGCGAAAAATCTAGATGATTCACTCTAGGCCTATATAACCGCTTTCAAAGCACCAATTGGTATGTCACCATACAAGTTGGTATTGGGAAGGCCTGTCACTTGCCAGTGGAACTAGAACATAGAGCTTGGTAGGCATTGAAACAGCTAAATCTGGATATTAAGGTTGTGGGAACAAATAGAGTCACAGAATTGCATGAGCTAGACGAGTTTCGATTTCTTGCTTTCGAGAGCACGAATTTATACAATGAGAGAATGAAGAGGTTGTACGACAAGAACATTGTTGAGTGTAATTTCAAGCTCGAAGACATGGTTTTTCTTTATAAATCAAGATTAAGGCTATTTCCGGGTAAACTCAGGTCACAATAGTCTGGACTATGTCGGGTGGTCGAAGTGCTCCCTTCAAGTGCCATAGAGATTGCCTCAGAGAAATATTCCCACACATTTAGAGTCAATGGGAAAAAATTGAAACCATATGTGGGCATGGATGAAACCAAGGAAGTGTCACTGATCCATCTAACTAAACCTCAAAGGTCGAGCAAGCCTTAAATACGCTCATCTGCATCGTGTCGCGACGTTAAATCAGGTGCTGCATGGAAGGCAATGTTGTAACTCTCGTTCCACAGCATTAACTAAGGCATTGGTTGGGAGGCAACCCAATGTGTAGTGACTTTAGAGTAGTTAGAATTTGTTATTTTTGATTTTAGCAAGTACTAACCAGTGTAGGTGAGCTTGGGCGGGTGATAAATCCATCAGACGCAGAAGGAAGAGGTAAAAAAGTCAAAAAATCTCGAGGCCCAGAAGCGCGGCCGCGCTAAGACTGCACTAGTGGCCGCGCAAATGGCCAAGTATTCTGCCTCAGCCTTCTGCCCAAGAGTGCGGCCGCGCTAAGACTGTGCTAGTGGCCGCGCATATAACTAAGTTTTCTGTTTCAGGGCGCGCTCAGGCCGCGCTACGACCGTGCATATTGCCACGTTTTTTGTTTTGCTAGCGTGGCTGCGCTCGGACCGTGCTTATACCACGTTAGTACTGCCCGCCTGCTACTTTGTATTAATTAAAATTTTGTTTTTTGTCATTTTCTTATTTTCTGTTCTAATTGTAATATTTGGTTTACCCCAACCCTAAACCCCCTCTTCTCCTCCCACGACTAAAACCCCTCTTCTCCTCCCACAACTAATTCCCTTCCCTCTCCAGTCACACACGCCCATTTCCCATTCCCAAATAATCCTAGCCCTAATCCCCCAAAGGTTCAACGTCAATCCCATCCTCACCACTCTTCTTCACTTCTCACACTATCCTCCCATTTCAGGTAAGGTTTTCTTTTTGCCAATTTCTGTTGAGGTTTTCTTTTGAATTCTTGATTGTGTAGTAGTTTTTCTTCTCTTTTCTTAGAAGTAATTTGTAGTGTATATGTAGTATTTGTGGGTGGTGGTATTTGTGGAGTTGTATCTCTTCCCGTAGTTGGATGAATTTGGGGCAATGGTGGTGGTTATTGGGTTACAACAGGGTTAGAAGAGGAGTGTAAGACTGATGCCCACAACATGTTTGTTAAAATTCCACAGTGAGTGTCAATGGTGATTGTGACCAATTGTGCGGGTGAAGTCTAAGTAACTGCAACTAAGTCACATCTTTTATGATGTGCTAATACCATTCTTCTTTCAGGTACTATGGCACCATCCAGGAAATGTTGAACAATAGGTGCTTCATCCAGCGACCAAGTTGGATCTTCCAGGGCTCGCGCTTCAGCTCCTGCTCGTCCTTTTGATAGTAATAGGTTTGTCTCTTCAGTGGTTCAAGACCGTTTTACTGATAAGGCTTTTAAGAAACCAATACCGGATAGGGGCATGGATATAGGGTCTCTCCAGCTTGGCTGTCCCAACTTGTAGAATGAGCTGGTAAGGCGTGGGATACAAATCTTCTTTGAAGAACCAGATGATGGGAATGTGATGGTTGTGTGCGAGTTCTATCCTAACATTAAAGAACATGTGAATAGTGTAGTAACAGTACGCAAGAAGGCTGTGGATGCTTCTGTTGAGGCTATTCGGAGAATATATCGGTTGCCCGCACCTGTGACGGAGATGGAGAATTATTATGAAGCCTATGGAAGAAAATACACTAAGTGGGAGATATTCCTTAAAACAATTTGTGTACCTGGCAAGGAAATTGTGTGGATGAAATATAGGGAGAAGTTCCATTCAGCGGCACTCACCTTTGAAGGGAAGTGCTGTCTGTATGTCATCAACAACCGCCTGCTTCTGTCTTCCAACACCATAGAAGTGAATGCCTCTCGAGCTGCATTAATTTGGTACTTTATAAATGGTCATAACTTTGACGTATCCAAGCTTATTCACGCAGAGAAGTTTATACATTGTCCGGTGAAGAGGTATGGTTTCTTCTTCCCTTCTTTAGTCACTAGGCTTTGCTTGGCAGCTAGGGTGCCGGAGAATTTGAGTGTGGACGAAATAATGCCGAGAGATGCAAAGTTTCGAGATGACAAGGTGATTACCGGGAAGGAGCCTGTAGCACCTGGTGGTGATGACAGTGATGACTCAGATGCATCTGAGGAGGGAGAGGATGAGGAGGAGGAAACGGAGGCCGAACCACCCACCCAAGCGCCGGTTGCAGAAGCTGCAGGACCATCTGGGGTTGGTCGGGTTACCCGATTAGTAGCTTTAGAGCAGGAGATGGCCGGAATGCGTACCATTGTCACAGACTTAGGGACGCGAGTTGATGCTTTGGCCACCCAGAATGCAAAATCTGAGAAGAAAATAATGGGCTGGCTGCGAGCTATGGGTCGTGCATGTCATCTGGACCGGGAGATGGTCTCCGATCAAGATTGATCCATTAGGGAAGCTCCTTTATCTCAGTTTTCTTTATTTTGTATGCAGTGAGGACATGTCTTATTTTTAAGTTTGGGGTGGGGGATACTTCAGTGTATGTGTATATATGTAAGAACATGATTGTTTGATGTTTTCTTTTATTTTGTGGATTTGAATAGCAGTAGCATTAGGTGAGTCGACTTGTCCCAACGACGGATCTCATTCGGCATTGTCCCGATGACGGGTCTCATTCGGCGGGGTTCTTGAGGGTCTAAGTTGACGTTTAATCTCAAAAAAAAAATAGAAATATGTTGGACTCTTTCTGATGACGGATCTTCTAGACAGTTTTCTTGTGGGAAGTAAGTCTAAAGAAAATACCAAAAAGATTTTCTATTTTGGGTAATGTAGTAACTCCCCCTTAGTTTTTCTTTGGGCCGCGATTCTTTTCTAAGGGTTTTGCTTGTACCAGGTGTATTTAGTTTTTTTTTATTTTGTTTCTTGTTTTTAGTTGGTACTTATGGGCTATGAGCTGACATGGGAAGAGAATCCCTTAGCGCTGTTACACCTGAACATAGTAGACACTAGAGTGTGACGCTTAGTCTTAGTTGTTGAGTCTTGTTAGAGTGCCTTAAATTGTATGTTTGTAATTGACTTGAGTACTCAAACGAGAGTGTTTTGATAAGCCAATCTGGAGTGAGTCATGTGCCATGTGGGTGTGAGTTGTATTGTATTCTATGCTTTGCATTTGATGCCTAGAAGTTGCCCTATGTATTTGCAAAGCGAAATAATAGCTTTATTCAATCTTAGAAGTGATATAGGGATTTCTTTATTAAGCCAGATATATAAAGTAGACCCACCTAAATGCGCTACATCGTAGTTAACCCCATTGAGCCTATAAGCCTGTTTCTTTGGCAAACACATTACAAACCTTACCCAATTATTTGAACAACCCATCTGTTTGAACCCCTTTACCTCCCATGAGCACTTAAATGGTTATGAAATATGCAAAAGTTAAAGTGTGGGGTGGTGCTTTAGTTTTTGAATGGACCCAATGAAATAGAGAAAAAGGTGATTTATTTTGAAATGAAAGAATAAGCGCAATTTAAAAGAAAAAAAAAGAAAAAAGAAAAGAGAGAAAAGAAAATAATTAAATGTAGTCCTTTCTAAGTGGTTGCTTGATACAATTTCACCCAAAGGTGTTTGGGGTATTATAAATAGAAGTGTTGTGAAATGTCTGGTCTGACACAAGTATGGTTCTGAATGTGAAATGCTTAGGGAGGTTCATCAGTATATCCAAATTTATCCTACCCGTCTCGTAGCCTACATTACAACCAAGTGAAGTCCTAATTGATCTGAGATTGAATGAGCTCGATTAGTAGAGTAGTACACTACTGGCATGCCTATGGTGTATCTTTGGGGCATATGAATGTTCTTTCTGAGAGTGAGTAAATTTTGTCTATATGAGTTCCTAATTGTTCTTAGTGTTATTACTTGTGGAACTACTCTCTTGTGGGATGTGTGAGTATGTGATCCACGAAGGAAAGGTAAGTCTTGACCTCTGCTTAGAGTCATTTGAGTCAGTATGAATATTGCACGGCACGTGAGAGTCGACTCTTGAGGAAAAGATGTTGCATTAATAGATGCAACTTTGGTGATATGCTCTTCGTGTGATACGCTAGGGAAAAGCTTAGTGAAGGAACCTTTGTAGAGTATGGTGGATTGCTAGGGGACTAGCAATGATATAAGTATGGCGTGTTGATAATAGGCTAGATTCATGTAATTTGACGACTATTTATGCCCCAACTTGACTATGCTTCACTATTCTAGGAAGGTTAATTGACGATAAAATGGCTATAATTGTGAATTTTATGTTTTGAAAGAGCAAGTCGTGCTTATGAGGACTTAGGACAGTGTTTCGAGCTAAATTAAAGTAAGGAAAGCCCCTCGGAGTTGAGTACGTGCGAAAGAAGAAATAAAAGAGGAGACAAAGTGTTGATCCACTCTAGCATGGTTCAAGCATGGCCTTAGTGCGGCCACGCTAGAGCAAAAGTAATGGGACAGTATAGAACACCATAAGTGGGGCCCAAAGGCGAGCACGAGTGCGGTCGCGCTAGTCAATCCGAAATACAGAAATTTCAAGGATTAACTTGGAAGTTTGGGGGCAATTCCCCTTAAACTATAAGAGGTCTAGCTCGCCCAAAAATATAATATCAAGGTTTTCATAGTTTTGTTCAAGGCAAGAAGAGGCAAGAGGCATGGAGGATAATTCGACATCGAGTTCTACCTTTCTTCCTTTTGTTTTTATCATTCATGATGAAATTTGTTGTTGTTATTAACACAATTATGAGTAGCTAATTATTTAGTGTAAAGTTTTGATGGAACCTGTTGAGGGATGAACTTCTTGTTGTGTTAATATAGTTTTCGCAGTTTAATCTCAATTTGTTCAACTACGTTCTTGTTGTAGTTAATTGATAGGATCCTCAATTAGTTGTGCCTATTTATATGTATTACTTAGGAGAGAGTGCATATTTAGGTAGTTGTTGAACAACACCACTCCCAAAGTATATGAGAAATTAATAACCGAGGGTTTCAAGGTAGAAATAGGGATAACGAAACCTTGGGTGCGATCTAAGTGAGCTGTAAAATAAGCCAGCTAGCGTAACTCGAGAGAGTGCATCTAGTAAATTGTCGTAATTACTCGGGAGAGATTTATGGTAGTAAGAGTGCTCATGATCGATAGAGGTGATTAGGCAAATCTATATGAAATATAATAGGAAGGGATTCCATCAATAGGGAAAATCACAACCTTAGATCCTTCTATTATTTGTTTACAACTCGGTCATAGTTAGCTTTTAGTTTACTTAATTTTATTCAGTTGTAGTTAGTAGAAATATCACCAAGTGTTATTCAAAATATCTGGGAAGTTGATTACGGAGAATTCAGTGAGTCGAACAAAAGTAATTGGTAGGTTAATTTCCTGTAGGATTCCACTCTGGGCTAAATACTCATATTATATTTGCAACGACCGCTTGTCCTTTTTATAAGGCATAGTTGGACTTAATCAAACATCAAAAATTTCTCCGGGTGTACGATGTAATAAGATTGCAACTTTACATGAGTCAGAGGGTCTCCCCTAAGTGCTATAACGAAAGACTAGCTGAGAAAATAAGGGAGACGACTTCAACCTAAGCATAGTGACCTAAAGAAATAATGGTCTCGTAACAACAATCTCACTACAACATCGTATACACTCCATAATAAAGGGGCACCTATCGTGGCTAATGAACGAGGAACAAAAAAATCAAAAGTAATTTTTGAGATCATATGAGTTGCACGAAATTTCAATAGGTGTGGGCACTAAGATAAGCCAAGTACTCATGCAACAAGTGGCAGAACGACCAGGAAAAGTAATTGCTTACTTTTTAAAGAAATCTGAGAAGGCACAAGTGGAATTATTCAATCAATGACCCAGAGTTAGTTACATTATGAACGCACTTAAGAGTTTGGTGCATTATCCATGCAGAATATATATGTTGACATTCCTACCGCTATAGGAGACTCCGGTATAAGTTAAAACAAAGAATTGAGTCCACCTCAAACACAAATCTTAGAATTGTTAGAAGATTATATTATGAATGTTCCATAGCTTCCACCAACGGCAAAAGTAATAACTAATATCTTGAACCACAGACCAGAAGATAGCTTAAGCCTACTTAAAGGGCGAGAGAGAAGAAGAAACTAAAGAGTCATCATCTAAGTGAATCAGGAGTCTATTATTAGACCCAAATAAATAATTATGAGTTATGTTAGTCGTATGATATTCATGTGTTATGTTTTGAAGCCAAGCTAGCTGTGGAACAATAGTCTATGAAAGTTATCACAAGTTAAGTTCATAGGTTTACTGAAATTTAGGTTAAATGTAACTCGGATTTTCTCCCAATATACTTAGAGTTATGGGGTATGGATAAAATTGAAGATATTTGAGTCTATTTTCTAACATATTAAACCGTTTGTCAATACGATATCGGAGTAGAGAGATATATACGTTTTCGTGAGATCGCGCAGACTACTAGGTGACAAGTAGGTGGTTCACCTCTTGCTTAAAATGAGAGTCAAAAAATGGGCCAGTTCGGATCGTCCAAAGAGACCTATTAAAGGCCTATTTTGTTCATATAATACATTGATAAGAGGGAACAATAACAAGACCTAAACCCCTGCAAACATCCTCAAAAAACTTGAACACAAACCCAAATTGAATTCTCTCCTTTTCAAGTTCTAGTTGGAGAAAAAACCTTGAGTTTGAAGAACCAAGATATGAGTTGAGTTATTCAACAAATAAGGTAATTTTACTGCTCTCTCTCATCTATTTTTTCTGTTGTATATGTGTGGAAAGTCGTTCTACAATTGTAAGAACTCACGCGCTGGTGATGGGAAGCCGTGAGTTCGAGATATTCACCTGTAACGGACTGTTTTGTAAACTGTTTGTGCTGCTGTTGGATTGTCTGTTTTATGGAATTTTGGAGGAGGAAGGGTGTGGAGAAATACTATGTAAATGCAGGGTGGTGGGCTGTTCGTTCATCATAAAATTTTTGGGTCATTTGACACTAGAACGATGGTCGTTTATAAAGAGATTGGGGTGTGTTGGGCTGTTTTGTAGTATTTTATGGTGTATATAAGGTTGGAAATTGTTGTATTGTTGTGTTCTTGTATTTTTGGTTTTATCTTGAATTTGGAGGAAGTAAGCATTATAGGGGTGATGCTGCCCGTTTTAATACAAAATAAGCTTGTCGTTCGTTGTGCGATAGTTGTACCTTTTGTAACTTAATCATAGTATTATTATCGTTGTTGTGATTAAGGTGCAAAGAGAAGTTCAACTTGGTGATTGGAAAGATTGTGATAAGTTATGTTAAGGCTAAACCTTTACTTCATTTTGGCATGATCCTGTTACTATATTTGTTTGATAAAGAGGCATAAAAAGAAGCTCTTATTCCTAAATTTATGTACATTATCCTAGTCTCATAAGCTACAATATTCTCCCTTATCGGGATTTCATATTCAGTTTAGTTTTGGCTTCTTTCAACCAAGAGAGCAGAGAGTCTATATACATATAGTATTATAGTATTTTTACCACTATCGAGCTATAATCGATGGACAGGCCCCTATTGGGCAACCTCTGATCAAATGGTAAGTTATATATCAAGCCTACAGTGGCTGAGAGCCTATGAGAGAGCCCAGAATGGCCGAGCGCCTATGTACGAGCCTACTTCGGCAGAGTAGTTACACATACCGATCCTTATAGGACCGTACAACTATTTTACTTACTATATTGAGAGAGATGAGTCAGTATCAGCAGATAAGCATATTTTCAAATTATATTTGATTGCCAGGTTTTTTCAATTATTATATTATCAGTTCAATTTAAGCTTTCAGTTATTCTGTTGCCTTACATACTCGGTACATTATTTCGTACTGACGTCCCTTTTGCTGGGGACGCTGTATTTTATGCCTATAGGTCCTGATAGACAACTGGATAGACCTTCCTAGTAGACAAAGTCAAACATCAGCTTGGTTGGTAAGCTCCACATCCTTGGAGTTACTAGGTTTATACCTTGGAGTCCATTTTATATATACAAGTTTGATGGGTAGGTGTGAGCATGTGATTTTTGCCCTACACGAAATACTCCTATAAAATACCAAGAAAATAAATTTTTTTCTTAATTAGTTGTCATTTTTAGGAATTTTTGTAAAATTCTATTTAATTATTGCATTTTTATCCATGTTTAATTTTTATTCAAAGCATGAAGATACCAAAAAATACCATTTGCATTTAGGTTTTTTGTTTATATTTTTAGGATTAATCAACAATTATTTGTTTTATAAAAACTAAAAAGAAAAATATAGTTCATTTTTATATTTTTTGCCTTTTAATTTTAGGTTATTGATTTTTCTCTTTTAATCTGGAATTAAGTAATTTTTATAATTTTTTGTAATTAGGAAATTATTTTAATTTTGCAATTTAGATAATTTAGGATTTTTAATTTAAAAAATAAATAAATAAAAGGAAATAAAAAGGGGTTAATTTAGAGATTCGATTTGTTTGAAATTGGGTTGATTTCAATACCCAAACCAACCCAAAAAACTACCCAAATCCGCCCCAAACCCAGGCCCAAATAATTAGTCCACCCGGTCCACCCCTGTCTTAACCCAAACGACTCCGTTTGATTTTAGTGTGATTACAGCCGTTAGATTTTAGCAATCCAACGGCCCGAAACTAACAACCCTATTAATATGTAATTATCGGAACAGCCTCCCAAACCCCACTACTCCTATCTCAGTCTCTCATTTCTCCCCAATACTAAACCCTAGCCGCCCTCTCACCCCTCGTTGGCTCCGCCCTGTTCCGCCGTGGTCCGCCGACCAGAAATCTTCTCACGGAGGTGGACCACCACCAATCTCCCCAAAATTTACACCCTGAAACCCCCAAAACATCCCCAGTCCAAATCTCCAATCCTTTTTCTTCCAATCACTACCGAGTTGTTCGAATCTTGGATCGAAATCATGGCCAAAACCCTAACTGTTCCAAATGACCCCAAATTAACAACCAAGACTCCCCTTCGTCTCCTCTTTACAGATCCCCAAACTAATCCCCTCAAATCACTCTCAGACGCCTCGAATTTCAAATCTAAGATTCAAACCAAAAAATCCTAAATTCTCCAAATCACTCCCAAAATCATACACACAATCCTCACATCTCTATGAACCCTAAACCACTACCAGTTCCCCGAAAACCTCGGCCAATATCTTTGAATTTTTTATCTGAGCTTGTACCCTTTTTTTCTCTGGCCAGAGTTGGGCATTTGAACCCCAACATTCATTAGCCGATTGTTCTCATTGAGAACTGTCGATTAATGCTAGTACAATATTCATATTGCCCTTTGATTCTAAGATTGGTCCAGTTTTGCTTTGTTTGGTCTATCCAGAAACAAGATGGTAAACCCCTCCTCTCTTCTTTTTCCTTTTCTGAGAATCCCTTTCATCTCTTTTATTTTTATTATTTTTTCTGTTTGTTTGTCTTTGCGTATTTATGATTGCATGTTAGTTGGGCTATTTTAAGTTCTCTTTTCTTTGATTCACATATCTTTAGTTTTGTTTGGTATTTGTTTTTTGTTTCTTAAATTAATTTAAAAAAAAGCATGTTTCCAATTGATCGAATTTAGTTAGCCTAGGGTTCATTTCTGAGGTTCAGTATTTCAAATGATTGTTATGTTTTCGTAAGCTGACCTAATGTCTTATTCTAGGTGAATTAACAAGAATTTAGGTTGTTGTTGTTTCATTTGTTTAAGTTTTACAAACTGATATAGGTTGTTGGGCTGTTTGAGTTCTGCTGCTGCTCCTTTCTTCTCTTTGAGTTTCTTCAACCAGTGCTTTCTCATCTTAGAACTTGCTGTTTTTTTTGTTGTTGCTGTTTGTTCAAGGTACTTAACTTCTCCTTTCTTCATATAATGTTTTTTATTAATTTGGGATCAAATATATATATAAATGGTGTTTGTGCAACTAAATGTCTTTTCATGATAGTATTTAGCCTATAATGACATGAATGTGGTTAAGTTTTGAACATATGAGTTTAAACTTTGAACATGACCAACCTAGTTCATATTTGAATACCTTAGACTTTTAGTTTTGCAAAGTTAGCCTCATTTATGCCCATAGCCAGATCTTATAGTCATTAATACTGGTGGTGAAGTTATAAAGTCAGGGTTCTTACCCTTATTTGAGTAGACAACTTTCCCTTTATTTAAATCCTTTTATTTTTCCTTTTATCTGTTTGGTTGTAAGCTGATGCTTACAGATTTGTCTACTAATTGGCCAAATCAGCAGGTTCAAAAGCTTGGAAATGGAATTAGGCTGTTGTGGACAAATCATGTTCAAAAGAGGCTCGGATCCTTCATGATATGAAAGATGTAATAATTTAGCTTTAAATATAATTAGGTTATGTATTAAGTCCTGATGTAAGGTATTGATTTTGGAAGATGTTTATTTTGGAAGACTATAATTAACTAGGTTTTTTTAAATTCATATACTGACAACTACGTTATGAGTTTGATTATATTGTTGCTACATTTCAAAAAATAGTGATGCAATGAGTCAGGTTACGAGCCCACTCTGTAAAGATGACAGGGCTATTATCTGAGGCCCAGATAAAAGTTAAATTAAGCTAAGCTTAGGCTGTTAAGCCTGGGCCCTAAGTCCAAAAAATTTGGATCCAGTTGTAGAAGTTCTCTTTTATTATAAGTCACAGAGTAAATACATGTTGTTATTCAAATTCATGTGGTTAATTTGTAAATTAGAATTGTGTTTGATTTTTAAATTTTTTTTAGAAGCAAATTGTGATATAATTGTTATAAGCGTACAACTATGGCTAAAAATACTAAGGCTGATAGGCCAGCTAGAAAACACATAGCAACTGGGCCCGCCTAAATTTAAGCCCAATATGGGCTGCTTGATTCAAATTCAGCATGATATCTTGAAGCCTTTTGACTTCTGGGCCAAATCCTGAGTCCAATTACAGCTTTCGAAGCTGATCTGTTCAATGAGCCATTGCTGTCCCAAAACAACTGTCCAAGATAATTCAATAAGGGCCTAACCTTAAGTTAAGAAAAATTTAGTTTAAACTTTAATTAGGATCCTTAGCCTTATTTAGATAAACTCCCTTTGTTAAAAGCAATTGAGGTGTGCCAAGCCAAACACAACCCCTTAACTCATGGCCCTCATGAAATTAGACCAATAACTAAACTTTGTAAAAAGATTTGAGGCGTGCCATAAATTAAATCATCCATGGACCTCACAAATGTCGCTACTAAAATTGAACTTTCATAGTTGCTTTAGGCGCATTCTTTAAATAATTCATCATAGCTACGAGTACAATTCCCGTGATGTAGTTGTGAGTTTTATTTATGAAAATCCGGATGTACATTTCATGTGACCAATCTCAACAATGTTAAAGAGAACGTGTCGTGAATCGCAGGTGTATTTCATGTAGCGTGGTTTAAGATATATTGTAAATAGCATTGAATCTTCCTAAAATAATTAAAAGCGGTTATAAAGTTAAAATGCACAATAGATTTAAAACATGTAATAAATCATAATTAGGCCAATTATTAGTAGTTAAGCGACCGTGCTAGAACCAGGGAACCCAGGAATGCCTAATACTTTCTCCCGGGTTAACAAAATTCTGTACCTAGATTTTCTGGTTCGCAGACTTTGAAATAAAGTCAAATTTCCTCGATTTGGGATTTTAAAATGAACTGGTGACTTGGGACACCAAACAAATTATCCCAAGTGGCAACTGTGATAAATTAAATTAAATAATCCCATTTCGAATAATGTCACTTTAATTAGCAAAACTCCCATATACCCCTCGGGTGGTAAAAAATGAGGTGTGACGGCTCTGGCAACTCTGCTGGGGATCATAACCCATAACTTTTGTTCAGGGTTTAAGAATTCGAGCTTAGAATAATTGTTATAGTTGGCTTTTATCAATTATCTGATGTTTACATGTTTAAACCTAATGTGCTAAATGTTGTTTTTACCGCTTTGATTGTAAAACTTTTACGAAACCCTCTTCTCTTTGAGTCTTCTAAATCATTTGGGAAGTGTGCACTTCGTGTAACTTCTTTTCTATTACAATCATATCCTAAATTTTAGAACGAGGTTCGGACAAGTTGCAAAGCCAGTGAAGCTTTTGTATTCCCGGTACACTGCCCCGCCGGCTCGAGTTGTCCGCTCGGTTAAGACAACTCTAGAACAATACACCCAGGGCTTTAAACCTAGTATAACAAAGCCTCATGCCAAATCCTTAGTAGGAACGCTTGTTTGCATCACATGCATTTGACTTAGGAGACTCAAAACAGGGGTTAGGTCCGTCTAGGACGTGTGTACCCGAAATCAAAAGACCATCCCGATGCATTCTACATGCTACTTGTGCATTAATTCACTTTGGATTGCATGTTGACCGGCTTCTAGAATAATGGAGAAAATTTGGAAAAAATATCAAATTGAGGTATGAGAGAGACAATTACTCGTCTTTAGAAAATCTGGTATCCAAAAAATATCGAAACTCTGCCGAAATTTGAAAAGAAAAGCGAGAAAGGGAAAATTACTTAAAAAAAAAGAAATATTTGGTATTGTTTTTATTATGTCATATCTCCTCTAACTACGCCAGTTTGATTCTCACCGGATGTGGGATACGTAGGCAAACCTCACCGTGTCCAATTCTATTTTTGCAAAAATAACCCAAAAAGAAAAAATGTTGTTATTTTGTCATAAATAAATCAGGCAGTGTCGTTCTTGTCTAAATAGCCAAAAATATCCCCAAAAGGGCATCAGAAGGCTGCTTTTGCAAGAATAGCTATTGTGACGACCCGACCCGTTGTCACGTGAGTTACCGCCCTGTTTTCCCCATATTTTGTTGTCCTATGATTCAATATTAGTATTTGAATGAATCGGATATAATTGAGTTGGTTTAAGTTGGAAATGAGACACTTAGCCTCTTAGAAGGAAGCTTGTTTTAGAAAAGTCAACCGGAAGTTGACTATGTGGTTATAGGGCTCGGATGTGAATTCCGGTGGTTTAGGCAGCTTTGGGGGATGATTTGTGACTTAGGAGTGCGATCGGAATCGAATTTTGAGGTCCGGTGTAGAATTACGCTTGAATTGGCGAAGTTGGAATTTTGGCAAATTCCGGTTGATAGGTGAGATTTTGATATGAGGGTCAGAATGGAATTCCGAGAGTTGCAGTAGCTTCATTAGGTGATTTTGGATCTGTCTGCAAATTTTCAGGTCATTCGGACATCGTTTGGTCGGGTTTTTGATCGAATGTGCAATTCGGAAGTTTTTAAGAAACTTAGGCTTTGATTTGATGAAAATTGAGGATTTTGAGGTTAACGATAGTGTTTTGATGATTCGAACAAGTTTGAATAGCGTTATAGGATGTATTGGTACTTTAGGTTGAGGTCCCGAGGGCCTCGGGGTGATTTCAGATGATTAAACGGGAATTTTTGAAGCATGTTGCAGGTCTGGTTTTTATGGCTTCTGGTATTTCCGCATCTGCGGAAAAGGAGCCGTAGAAGCGGTTCCGTAGATGCGGCTGTTGTGTCGCAGAAGCGGTCCTCGATGGACCTGGTCAATTTCGCAAAAACGGAAATTTGGATCCGTAAGTGGTTTCGCAAAAGCGGAAAAATCACCGCAGAAGCGGTAGCAGGGAAACCGCAGAAGCGGATGTCTGATCGCATAAGCGATTCCTGGGGAAATTAGTGAGAACCGCAGAAGCAGTCAATCAGCAGCAGAAGCGGTCCCGCATAAGCGGTAGCGGGACCGCATAAGCGAAAATCGCTGAAGGGTTTAATGAAACAGTGTTATCGAAATTTCAGAAGTTAGAAAAACATTTTTGGACTTCGGGGAGAGGCGATTTTGGGCGATTTGGAGAGATTTCGAAGGAGATTCCATCAGGTATGAATTTGTAGCCTCGAATAGTGTTGTTATGGTATGAAAACAAGGATTAAACACTGAAAATTTAAGGAATCAAAGGGTAAAAATGGAGGTTAGGGCTTGAAGCCTAAGAGAGTTTAAATTGACGATTTGAGGGGCCAAATGGAATCCGATTCTTGTGTTTTTGGTATTTACGAACTCTTGGTGATATGAGGATTCCGGAAATGTGAATTTCGTAATTTTTCGAGAAGTGGGCCCGGGGCTCGGGTTTTGCCAACTTCGTGTTTTTGAGTATTTTTCTAGTAATTTCAATTGGGTTATGTTCCATTAGCCTATTATAATGTATTCGTTGTGGTTTTGACTAGATTCAACGCGCGAGGAAGCGGATTCGAGAGGAATAGGCATGGCGAACTTGTTTTGCGGTCGGTTTGAGGTAAGTAATAGATATAGATGATGATCTGAGGGTTTGAAACCCCGGTTTCTCACATTGTGACGCTGTATTGAGGCGAGACACGTACTCTACTGTGAGTGCGGGGTCGTTTGTGGACGGGAATATGGCTTAGTCCGTCTGAGAAATGTCTATACTGTGTTATATGACTAGAAATTGACTAGTAAACATCCTACTTGGATTGTTATGAGCATATTCGGGCTGCGAGCCAACTATATGGATCCCTTAGGGATTATTATCACTGCTTCCATGATATTGAGCATGTTCCCATGATTATCAGTCCTGAGTTAAATATTGCCAAAAAAATGAATAGAAATCTTCTAAGGCTTTAATCACTTAAATTATAATACCTGTTAAATGGAATTGAAAATGGTAATTGATTGTGCCCGTGTGGCTTCCTTGCATATATATATTTGGACTGATTGTGGACCGGGTTGCATGCCGCAGCGAATGCTACTATGTCATTGCGCTTGGGCTGTAGGATCCCCTCCGGAGTCTGAACCCCCACAGTGAGCACGGGTACCCAAATGGATCAGGTTGTACGCCGCAGCAGTCATGTGCATTGCATTGCATTCATACATCTATACCTACCTGTGATATCTATCATTAATTGTTGTTATTACACTGTTAAATGTGTAGGAGTATTGGTTATAGCTTTGCATTGTTATATCTCGGGATTTCTTACTTTCAGTCATTATATATGTCTATTATCACTGAGTTGGAAGTACTCACTTTACTCCCTGCACCATGTGTGCAGATCCAGGTATCCCAGGAGTTTAGCTGAGCTTTTGCTGATATCAAAGTTTGTCCGGAGTTGTCGAGGTAGCTGCCTGACGTCCGCAGGACCTGACTCCTCCCCTATAACTTTTATTATCTTTTCGTCTATTTTGAGACATTGTATTATTTGGAGTCTTGTCACACTGTATTGTTAGAGTCTCTAGAATCATGACCCCCAGGTCTTTGGGAGTATATTCTGTGTCATCGTGATATTCAGCTTAATCTTTTAGTTTCATTGTTATTAATGATATTCAAATAACTGGTTTTGAGCTTCATGC